>BKZX01029771.1:9873-20440 GCA_014362285.1 Fagus crenata | reverse complement strand
ACCCTTCTCTAGTTATTCTTTATTGTGACCCACTAATAAGACCTAAAACCTTATATATATAGTAAGGGGTTTTGCTGAATCCTACCAAAACAAGGACTTTGCATAAAGTTGCCGTGAGTCATAGGTCATTGAGTAATTCTAATACCACTAGAATAACACAAGGGTGGTGGACTATAGAATTCTAATTCAAGCCAACTTCAACAAATCTCCACCTTGACTTGAATTGGTCAAGCCTCACGAACTTCTCCTCCATCGCCGCCACCATAGCCCCAAAGGGCTATCACAAGCTACTAACATTGACCAAGTCCAAGCAATGCTTGAACTTGGCTGTGGTAACCGGCTTCGTCAACATATCAGCTGCATTCTCTGAAGTGTGCACCTTCTCCAGAACAATATCTCCTGTAATAATCAACTCTCTTATCTTGTGGAACCTAACATCGATGTGTTTCGTCCTAGCATGATAAACTTGATTCTTTGCCAAGTAAATGGCACTCTGACTGTCACAATGCATCTGAACTCCACCTTGATTCAAACCAAGCTCCTTGACTAGCCCCTTTAACCACAATGCTTCCTTTGCAGCTTCAGCTACAGCCATGTATTCAGCTTCTGTAGTGGACATGGCTACTATGGATTGTAATGTAGATTTCCAACAAATAGGTCCTCCTGATAGTGTAAACACATAACCTGTAGTAGACCTCCTGTCATCCACCTCACCTGCGTAGTCTGCATCCACATATCCTACAACTGAATTAGTCCCTGACTGTCTTGAAAATAAGATCCCATGTTCCGCTGTGCCTTTCAAGTATCTGAAAATCCACTTAACTGCATTCCAGTGCTCTCTCCCTGGGTTCGCCATGTACCTGCTAACAGTACTCACTGCATGAGCCAAATCCGGCCTGGTGCAAACCATTGCATACATTAAGCACCCCACTGCACTAGCATATGGAACCTTTGACATATTTTCAATTTCTTCCTCATTCTTTGGATACTGACTACCAGATAATCTGAAGTGATTCGCCAATGGTGTGCTCACAGGCTTAGCATCCAACATGCTAAATTTTTCAAGCACCTTCCTGATGTAGTTTTTCTGAGACAACCACAGCTTTCTTGCCCCTCTGTCTCTGCGAATCTCCATACCCAGAATTTTCTTAGCAGCACCCAGGTTTTTCATTTCAAACTCTTTGTGTAGCAAAGATTTTAACCTGTTAACCTCACACATGCTCTTAGCAGCAATTAACATATCGTCCACATACAGTAGCAGAAAAATATAAGAACCATCTTCAAGTATACAAACATATACACAGCAATCATATTCACAACAGGTATAACCAATCTGGATCATATACGAATCAAACCTTTTGTACCACTGTCTAGGAGACTGCTTGAGTCCATAAAGTGACTTCTTCAATCTGTAGACAAGATTCTCTGTACCAGGTTGCTTGAACCCCTCTGGTTGTTCCATGAAAATCTCTTCCTCCAAATTCCCATGAAGGAAAGCCGTCTTCACATCCAGTTGTTCCAATTCCAGATCCTGATCTGCTACCAAAGCCAATACTGCTCTAATAGATGTATGCCTGACTACAGGTGAAAATACCTCATCGTAGTCAATCCCATGTCTCTGTGAATATCCCTTTGCTACCAATCGTGCCTTGAATCTTTCCCCTTCTTTTTCTGATACTGCTTCCTTCTTCTTGAACACCCACTTGCAACCTATAGGTTTCTTTCCTTTTGGAAGTTCCGTTAACTCCCAAGTTTTGTTCTTGCTCAAAGACTCATTCTCCTCCACCATAGCTTCCATCCACTTATCATTTTCAGAGCTTTCAATTGCTTCCTGAAATGTAGAAGGATCCTCGCTACTGGTAAGTAGAGCATAAGACACAAGATCCTCGAAACCATACCTGACTGGTGGTCTTTTGTTGCGTTTAGGCCTATCTGATCTGGTGCTATCCTGTTCTTGATCATTACTGTGAGGTTCCTTATTTGACTGAGACTCCAATTCATCAAGCTCCACCTGCACTGTTGATCTACCAATGTTATTACTGCTTTCCGCTGCTTGAGACTTCTCTTCCTTAAATGCTTTTGTCATTGACTTCTCATCAAACACTACATCCCTGCTGATCACCACCTTCTGTGCAACTGGATCCCAAAGCTTGTACCCTTTTACCCCTTTCTTAAAACCAAGAAAGATGCACTTCTTTGATTTTGGATCGAGTTTTGACCTGTCTTCACCTGAGATATGAACATATGCGGGACACCCGAATATTCTCATGAAAGAGTAATCAACTTCTTGTCCTGTCCATACTTCTTCAGCGACTTTCCCATCAAGTGCAACTCTAGGTGATCGATTGATGATATAACAAGCCATATCCACTGCTTCCGCCCAAAAAATTTTAGGAAGCTCAGCATTCAACCTTAAACATCTAGCTGTTTCTGTGATGGTCTTGTTAAGTCTCTCAGCCACCCCATTTTGTTGAGGAGTTTTCCGTACTGTGAAGTGTCTCTTGATACCATACTCTTCGCAGAACTTCAAGAAATCACCATCCCTGTACTCAGTGCTATTATCAGTCCTAAGGCACTTTATCTTCCTTCCAGTCTGATTTTCCACTTCTGCTTTCCAAATCTCAAATTTAGCAAAAGCCTCAGACTTGTTCTTCAAGAAATAAACCCAAGCTTTTCTGGAATAATCATCAATGAAGCTCATAAAATATTGAGCTCCTCCTTTCGAAGGAGTTCTCACTGGCCCCCAAATATCTGAATGCACGTAGTCCAATATATCCTTTGTCTTGTGTGTGGCAGTTTTAAATCGCATCCTACACTGCTTTCCCATAATACAATATTTGCAGAAATCTAATTTGCATGACTTAATCCCAGTCAACAGATTTCTTTTGTGCAATTCCCTCATACCACGCTCACTCATATGCCCTAGCCGCATATGCCACAAGAGTGTATCATCATCCTCAGACTCAACTACTACAGCAACTCCACCTAGAATGGTATTGCCTAGCAATTTATAAACATTACTACTTATTTCTAACCTGTCATCACAACCATAGCACATTTTGAAACTTTCATTATTCCATTCTCAGACTTATAACTATAGCCTTTTGAGTCTAGGGTTCCTAATGAAATCAAATTCTTTCTCATATCTGGGATATGTCTAACCTCTTCTAATGTTCTCACCACACCATCGGACATCTTAATTTTAATTGTTCCCATTCCAATAATTGTGCATGCAGCATCATTACCCATTCGAACAGAACCACAATTAATTGACCTATAAGTGTCGAACCAGTTCCTGTGGGGAGTCACGTGAAAAGAACATGCGGAATCCAGAAGCCAAGAATTGTTCAAACCGTTAGTGCTTGATGAAACAGAAAGCATGTCGCCATCAGATTCCGAGTCTGCTACTACGTTGACAGATGTAGAGGACTCTTCCTTCCCCTTATTCCATTCTGGACAATCTCGCTTCATATGCCCCTTCTTTTGGCATTTGAAGCACTTTACTGTCTTGCTCTTGGATTTAGATCTTCCCCTAGCAGATTTGTCATCCTTGTCTTTCTTCCTTCCACGATCTTGATAACCCTTTACTACTAACCCTTCACCAGAATTCTCAGCTGAATCCTTATGTTTCCGTTGGTAGTGATCCAACAGGGCTCCTGAAACTTCTTCTAATTCTAGAGTTTCTTTTCCGTAGAGTAAGGTCGTCACCAGGTGTTCGTAGGAAGTCGGGAGGGAGGTTAGGAGCATCATCGCCTTATCTTCATCCCCGAATTTTATATCAATTCGCAACATATCACTAATGATTTGTTTGAAGGTATTGATGTGCTGCCTCAGGTCCGCACCCTCTGTCATCTTAAGCCCATACAACTTTTGCTTTAGATGCAGTTTGTTCGTGAGGGATTTGGACATATATCTTTTCTCTAGATTCAACCAAATCCCTGCAGTTGAGTTCTCCTCCATGACATCGTACATGACTTCGTCTGCCAGTAATAGCCGAATTGTACTCACCGCCTTCATGTCTAGTTCTTCCCATTCATCGTCTGTCATCTTCTCTGGTTTCTTTGTCTTCCCGTACAAAGCCCTCACCAAACCTTGCTGCACTAACAGATCCTTCACCCTTCTTTGCCATAGCCCAAAGTTACCAGTTCCGTCAAACTTAACTAGGCCTACCGTCGCAATAGAAGCATTAATTGCCATTGTTTCGACCAACAGCTCTGATACCAATTGTTGTGAAAGTTAACTGTTTGCGCAAGATTAAAGAAGAGAGAAAGAGATCAAACACACAAATAAAGAACACAAGAATTTACGTGGTTCGGTAATATGCCTACATCCACCGGCGACGACAGGGAGAAAGTTTCACTAAGAAAATAGGGAGATTACAACAGTGGTACCAGGACTCTCTCAAAGAACCCAAACCCCAATTACACCCTAACCTCTCTCTCACCAAGAATAAACCTAGAGAAACCCTTCTCTAGTTATTCTTTATTGTGACCCACTAATAAGACCTAAAACCTTATATATATAGTAAGGGGTTTTGCTGAATCCTACCAAAACAAGGACTTTGCATAAAGTTGCCGTGAGTCATAGGTCATTGAGTAATTCTAATACCACTAGAATAACACAAGGGTGGTGGACTATAGAATTCTAATTCAAGCCAACTTCAACAAATCTCCACCTTGACTTGAATTGGTCAAGCCTCACGAACTTCTCCTCCATCGCCGCCACCATAGCCCCAAAGGGCTATCACAAGCTACTAACATTGACCAAGTCCAAGCAATGCTTGAACTTGGCTGTGGTAACCGGCTTCGTCAACATATCAGCTGCATTCTCTGAAGTGTGCACCTTCTCCAGAACAATATCTCCTGTAATAATCAACTCTCTTATCTTGTGGAACCTAACATCGATGTGTTTCGTCCTAGCATGATAAACTTGATTCTTTGCCAAGTAAATGGCACTCTGACTGTCACAATGCATCTGAACTCCACCTTGATTCAAACCAAGCTCCTTGACTAGCCCCTTTAACCACAATGCTTCCTTTGCAGCTTCAGCTACAGCCATGTATTCAGCTTCTGTAGTGGACATGGCTACTATGGATTGTAATGTAGATTTCCAACAAATAGGTCCTCCTGATAGTGTAAACACATAACCTGTAGTAGACCTCCTGTCATCCACCTCACCTGCGTAGTCTGCATCCACATATCCTACAACTGAATTAGTCCCTGACTGTCTTGAAAATAAGATCCCATGTTCCGCTGTGCCTTTCAAGTATCTGAAAATCCACTTAACTGCATTCCAGTGCTCTCTCCCTGGGTTCGCCATGTACCTGCTAACAGTACTCACTGCATGAGCCAAATCCGGCCTGGTGCAAACCATTGCATACATTAAGCACCCCACTGCACTAGCATATGGAACCTTTGACATATTTTCAATTTCTTCCTCATTCTTTGGATACTGACTACCAGATAATCTGAAGTGATTCGCCAATGGTGTGCTCACAGGCTTAGCATCCAACATGCTAAATTTTTCAAGCACCTTCCTGATGTAGTTTTTCTGAGACAACCACAGCTTTCTTGCCCCTCTGTCTCTGCGAATCTCCATACCCAGAATTTTCTTAGCAGCACCCAGGTTTTTCATTTCAAACTCTTTGTGTAGCAAAGATTTTAACCTGTTAACCTCACACATGCTCTTAGCAGCAATTAACATATCGTCCACATACAGTAGCAGAAAAATATAAGAACCATCTTCAAGTATACAAACATATACACAGCAATCATATTCACAACAGGTATAACCAATCTGGATCATATACGAATCAAACCTTTTGTACCACTGTCTAGGAGACTGCTTGAGTCCATAAAGTGACTTCTTCAATCTGTAGACAAGATTCTCTGTACCAGGTTGCTTGAACCCCTCTGGTTGTTCCATGAAAATCTCTTCCTCCAAATTCCCATGAAGGAAAGCCGTCTTCACATCCAGTTGTTCCAATTCCAGATCCTGATCTGCTACCAAAGCCAATACTGCTCTAATAGATGTATGCCTGACTACAGGTGAAAATACCTCATCGTAGTCAATCCCATGTCTCTGTGAATATCCCTTTGCTACCAATCGTGCCTTGAATCTTTCCCCTTCTTTTTCTGATACTGCTTCCTTCTTCTTGAACACCCACTTGCAACCTATAGGTTTCTTTCCTTTTGGAAGTTCCGTTAACTCCCAAGTTTTGTTCTTGCTCAAAGACTCATTCTCCTCCACCATAGCTTCCATCCACTTATCATTTTCAGAGCTTTCAATTGCTTCCTGAAATGTAGAAGGATCCTCGCTACTGGTAAGTAGAGCATAAGACACAAGATCCTCGAAACCATACCTGACTGGTGGTCTTTTGTTGCGTTTAGGCCTATCTGATCTGGTGCTATCCTGTTCTTGATCATTACTGTGAGGTTCCTTATTTGACTGAGACTCCAATTCATCAAGCTCCACCTGCACTGTTGATCTACCAATGTTATTACTGCTTTCCGCTGCTTGAGACTTCTCTTCCTTAAATGCTTTTGTCATTGACTTCTCATCAAACACTACATCCCTGCTGATCACCACCTTCTGTGCAACTGGATCCCAAAGCTTGTACCCTTTTACCCCTTTCTTAAAACCAAGAAAGATGCACTTCTTTGATTTTGGATCGAGTTTTGACCTGTCTTCACCTGAGATATGAACATATGCGGGACACCCGAATATTCTCATGAAAGAGTAATCAACTTCTTGTCCTGTCCATACTTCTTCAGCGACTTTCCCATCAAGTGCAACTCTAGGTGATCGATTGATGATATAACAAGCCATATCCACTGCTTCCGCCCAAAAAATTTTAGGAAGCTCAGCATTCAACCTTAAACATCTAGCTGTTTCTGTGATGGTCTTGTTAAGTCTCTCAGCCACCCCATTTTGTTGAGGAGTTTTCCGTACTGTGAAGTGTCTCTTGATACCATACTCTTCGCAGAACTTCAAGAAATCACCATCCCTGTACTCAGTGCTATTATCAGTCCTAAGGCACTTTATCTTCCTTCCAGTCTGATTTTCCACTTCTGCTTTCCAAATCTCAAATTTAGCAAAAGCCTCAGACTTGTTCTTCAAGAAATAAACCCAAGCTTTTCTGGAATAATCATCAATGAAGCTCATAAAATATTGAGCTCCTCCTTTCGAAGGAGTTCTCACTGGCCCCCAAATATCTGAATGCACGTAGTCCAATATATCCTTTGTCTTGTGTGTGGCAGTTTTAAATCGCATCCTACACTGCTTTCCCATAATACAATATTTGCAGAAATCTAATTTGCATGACTTAATCCCAGTCAACAGATTTCTTTTGTGCAATTCCCTCATACCACGCTCACTTATATGCCCTAGCCGCATATGCCACAAGAGTGTATCATCATCCTTAGACTCAGCTACTGCAGCAACTCCACCTAGAATGGTATTTGCTAGCAATTTATAAACATTGCTACTTATTTTCTGACCTGTCATCACAACCATAGCACCCTTTGAAACTTTCATTATCTCATTCTCAGACTTATAGCTATAGCCTTTTGAGTCTAGGGTTCCTAATGAAATCAAATTCTTTCTCATATCTGGGATATGTCTAACCTCTTCTAATGTTCTCACCACACCATCGGACATCTTAATTTTAATTGTTCCCATTCCAATAATTGTGCATGCAGCATCATTACCCATTCGAACAGAACCACAATTAATTGACCTATAAGTGTCGAACCAGTTCCTGTGGGGAGTCACGTGAAAAGAACATGCGGAATCCAGAAGCCAAGAATTGTTCAAACCGTTAGTGCTTGATGAAACAGAAAGCATGTCGCCATCAGATTCCGAGTCTGCTACTACGTTGACAGATGTAGAGGACTCTTCCTTCCCCTTATTCCATTCTGGACAATCTCGCTTCATATGCCCCTTCTTTTGGCATTTGAAGCACTTTACTGTCTTGCTCTTGGATTTAGATCTTCCCCTAGCAGATTTGTCATCCTTGTCTTTCTTCCTTCCACGATCTTGATAACCCTTTACTACTAACCCTTCACCAGAATTCTCAGCTGAATCCTTATGTTTCCGTTGGTAGTGATCCAACAGGGCTCCTGAAACTTCTTCTAATTCTAGAGTTTCTTTTCCGTAGAGTAAGGTCGTCACCAGGTGTTCGTAGGAAGTCGGGAGGGAGGTTAGGAGCATCATCGCCTTATCTTCATCCCCGAATTTTATATCAATTCGCAACATATCACTAATGATTTGTTTGAAGGTATTGATGTGCTGCCTCAGGTCCGCACCCTCTGTCATCTTAAGCCCATACAACTTTTGCTTTAGATGCAGTTTGTTCGTGAGGGATTTGGACATATATCTTTTCTCTAGATTCAACCAAATCCCTGCAGTTGAGTTCTCCTCCATGACATCGTACATGACTTCGTCTGCCAGTAATAGCCGAATTGTACTCACCGCCTTCATGTCTAGTTCTTCCCATTCATCGTCTGTCATCTTCTCTGGTTTCTTTGTCTTCCCGTACAAAGCCCTCACCAAACCTTGCTGCACTAACAGATCCTTCACCCTTCTTTGCCATAGCCCAAAGTTACCAGTTCCGTCAAACTTAACTAGGCCTACCGTCGCAATAGAAGCATTAATTGCCATTGTTTCGACCAACAGCTCTGATACCAATTGTTGTGAAAGTTAACTGTTTGCGCAAGATTAAAGAAGAGAGAAAGAGATCAAACACACAAATAAAGAACACAAGAATTTACGTGGTTCGGCAATATGCCTACATCCACCGGCGACGACAGGGAGAAAGTTTCACTAAGAAAATAGGGAGATTACAACAGTGGTACCAGGACTCTCTCAAAGAACCCAAACCCCAATTACACCCTAACCTCTCTCTCACCAAGAATAAACCTAGAGAAACCCTTCTCTAGTTATTCTTTATTGTGACCCACTAATAAGACCTAAAGCCTTATATATATAGTAAGGGGTTTTGCTGAATCCTACCAAAACAAGGACTTTGCATAAAGTTGCCGTGAGTCATAGGTCATTGAGTAATTCTAATACCACTAGAATAACATAAGGGTAGTGGACTATAGAATTCTAATTCAAGCCAACTTCAACAGATTATTATGTCGAATGTGAGGCTTGAGTCCAATCGTTTGCCGTATCCGCTACATCGCATTAAATTGTTATGCCAAATGTGATGAGCATGAGTTAGCGGAAATTTGCATAGAAATATGCTAGCCGAGTACCATACTCACCTCGAAATTTTGGACATCATCAAGTTTGCTCAAATTCTCCAAAAGACTGCAGTTATTGCAGATATGTTCATCATGCTGCCGAAGACTACTAGTCACTCCAAAGTAGTTTTCAACGCAAATTCAAGATGGGACCTTCAAGCTCTCGCAAGTTCAACAGAAAGATTAATGAAATCTATTTTTTATGGTACGACAAAAGCAAGATCATCACCTTCTAGAATCATAAATCTGCTGCAGGAAGTTCTGCCGTAACACCAGACTTCGCAAGTCTGTTGTAGAGGGTTCTGCTATAGCACCAGCAATCAATTCAACGGTCCCAACAACATTCATACATTCTTTCCCTATCATCACAATGTTGTCACTAGCAACTATGAAAGAGTGGTGAATCAAAACCAGTAAAAGCTCATAAAAACCAGCTGTCTCGCATTTGCCGAGATCACAGTCCCTATCTTGGGGGCTATTTTCTCAAAATCAGCAACATCAGTCATATCTTTGTGTTTGTCCTTTATGACTGTCGTGGAAGCATCCTCAACTTGATCTTTGATATATGTTCCTTATATGACGGGAGTCTCACCCATAGTTGGAATCTCTCACAAATTCAAAGCATTTTCAATAATTTCTAGTATAACTGCATCAACAACTTTGGCTACAACATCATCAGCAGCTTCTGCTACGACTCCTTGGAGTTCCTCATTTGTGCCAACACACAACAAAGAAGAGTCAACATGGCTCCTCCAACAAAAATCCCAAGCTTGAAATGTGAGATAAAGTCCCCGTACTTCTTCCACATAGCCTCCAAGAATTGAACTCCATCACAAGGGACCGAGTAGCAATAAAAATCAACTTCACCCCCACCAAATACCCAAAAGTATTGTGGGCAATATTGGCTAACAGTTACTCGATCAAATTCCTGGAAGAAGCTTAGAATCTCAGCAGGGACAGCAGATATCTCTACACCCAGTCTCTCCAGGGATGCAAATGGGGGCTGAATCGCAGCAGAAGCAGATTCTGCAGCTTCGGCTACGTCAAAATCGCCTTCATCCTCAACAGCAAACTCATTTCTGCTGCCAACTGCAAAAGAAAGAAACAGAATAGTGAGTATGAAGGCAAGAAAACAGCAAAAGACAAAAAGGAGAATCAAAACATATTCCTTAGAGCTGTGCTGAAACAATTCATCCCTATTACATGAGCAAATTCTGGCTAATGGATACTTGGAGCTATTACATAAGTTCGTTTTCGATGCCATAACTCGGCGGACGGTTTCTCATCCCGCCGGGTCCGTATAAAGTGCGCATTTCTCG
>BKZX01029768.1:89209-101304 GCA_014362285.1 Fagus crenata | reverse complement strand
TTTTTTTTTTTTTTTTTTTTTTTTTTTTTTTTTTTTTTTTTTTTTTTGGTGATTTGTGATGGTTTGTGTGGTGTTTTGAAAAACACTTGGGTTTGTTGTAGCTGTAGCTTTTAGGGTGTATCTTACATGTTTGACAAAATGTCTTAGAAATCTGAAGTCTTAAGTTGCATCAATTGCATCATATACAAGCAGGTAAGGCTATAACTTTATACATTCAATCTTTTTTTTGTTTTTTTGCTTATTATTTTGTTGCAACCACAATCATTGGTTATACCTAAATTACAAATTTATTACAGGCATATGAAAATACTTAGAAGTAATTATTAATAAAAATGTGAAGCTGGATTTTTATTCTAAACACGTCTTCTATTTTGCTTAACCAAACATATCAAAAATGTAAATTTTGTTACATTCTTAGTATGGAAAACCCCTCTTAAATGGAGGGGAAAGTTGTGGTCATCAAAATAGCCCCCTAAAATGAAGAATATAAGTTTCAAAGTTACCTGTAAAATGGAAAGCTGTGTATAATGATATGATGTACATACTGTTTCATCCATTTATTGGCTCTATAAGATATCTTATAACTAGACATAACAAGTGGAATTTACATGACATGAGATTTTACATTGTGTTTACTCAAGTTGAAAATGAAGAAACCCACCATTTTTTTTTCAAAGATATGTGGTAGTTTTGAAGAAAGAAGCTATTTTTTGCAGATTGTCTATTTTACTTACAGGTTGCATGGCATGCTCATAATTAATTCCAAGATCGTGCCTGTTTTTCTTCATCCTTGATAAAAATTGTACAAATTTTTTATGGTATTTTCTATAAAATGGTGATAAGTGGAACCACCATACATTCTACAAACAATTAGGATTTCATGTGGAAAGAAACTTGCCACAAAAGCAAGCAGTTGAACCACTATTCAAATCAACATTCAATCTGTGACAAACTATGTGAAGAAATTATTTTCTTAAAACAGAGTGGGAGAAAAAAGTTCTAAACAATTGTAGAATGGTGAAATTTCTGCACAACCTTTAATGGTTTGTTACATATATAATATGACTCCGCACTTCCTTTATTGTTGCAAATGATGATTGCATGCATATATTTAAGTAATCTTTTAATTTTCCAATTCAAATATGATTAATGAGTTCTTCTTCTTCTTTTGCAGGTGAAGTTAATGTGTCATACTTGGCACTTCTAAGATTCCCAAGGTACCAAAGCTAATTAAAAAGAAAATAGTACAACTCATGGATTCATTTCATAATCCTGTTTTGTCACAAAAATCAAGGGCGAAATTTGAGATTGTTTCAATCAACAATTTCGGTTTTTCAAGTTGGATGTTTGTTGATAACAATGATGGGTCATACAATGTACATTATTTGAATAAGGATGTTGAGACTTACTAGATGTGTGCTTCTTTGATGGCACACGTTTCTCACCCTACCCCTTTAGGATCAATGTGTGCATTATTAAGCTAAATAATTTAGTATATTACTTATCAAAAAAGCATAATTTAATGTCTCCTCATTCCAAACAATATATATATATATATATATATAACATTATGTCATGTTCCAAATTTCTCTTCTACTTGTAAAATGTGAATGAGATTTACACTTCCAATCCATAAATTTGATAAGGACCCGATGCATAATAAAAAAATATCTTGAAAGATAGGTTTAAGGTTGCGACTCAAGTTTATTTGGTAGTTTGGAGCCAAATAATGATCACTTTTTTTTCCTACTTATGATTGAGCCTTGAGGTTGTGTATTGCCAAGTTCTAAATTGATTGACTTATGTTTTCTTTCATATTGTCCATGCCAAGTCGATTGTTTCAAGGGGGACGAATAGCGCAATATACACTAAAGTAATGTGTCTTTGTTTCATTTTATAAAAGAGACATGTTATGGCTCTTTTCGTCGAGACATATATATTTGTTTCAATCAAGCTGCAAGGCTTTGCTCCCATGTGGATTGAAGCTATCCCTTCCCCATTTCCCCTCGATGTTTGCTTTTGATGTTTGGTTGGCTGCATGGTGGTCGAGCCTCATGGTTGGGGGTTGTCTTATAGAAACGACACATTATTTTTTGTCAAGAAATGTATGGGCTTTTAGCAACCAAATTCTATGCATTTATTATTGAGTTCTTTTGTTATAAATTGAAATTAAAAATATTAGATTCTTAAAAATGTTTGAGGATCTTTGGATCATTGTGTGGCCCATGGTTCATTCTCAAATGGGAGTTTGACCAACCTCTATATATATTTTCACCATTTAGTTAAGTATATAACTTATGCTAACAATTCCGTGCATCGCACGGGTTAGCGACTAGTTTCATTAATTTTTGAAGAACTCTGCCACAATCCACCTCTTTGGAAAATTTGGAAGTGGGTCATAATAAGAAATAAAGTCAAATAAGATAAGGGTTAAACCTCTAGGAGAAAGCTTAAATTTTGTTTCTTTAATGGTATGATCTTTCTTAGCAAAAAAAAAAAAAAAAAAGCCTTAATTCAATTTCTCTAAGGGCAACTGAGTTCTTAGATTGAGTGAAAAGATTGGAGATGGCTGGAATTTGGATCTCCTTTGCAGCTAAGATTGTAGAGTATCTAGTGGAACCAATCCTAAACCAGTTTGATTATCTCATTACTTTCAATGACAATGTTGAGGATCCTACCAAGCAAGTGGAAAAGCTGGAGGCTATAAAGTTGAAGGTAAAGCAATTAATCGAGATTGTAAGAAGGAATGCAGAAGACATCAAACTGGACGTAGAGAGGTGGCTATCAAATGTAGATGAGATCATTCAGTGTCCCATGATCAAGGTACACTTTCAATACATACCCCTTTGAAATTTTTGGATATTCCCGGTTGGATGCCTATGAAATGTTGTCAAAGGAAAGAATTGTCATGTTTATTTATTTATTTTTAAATCTTTCTTATTCATTCATTCATTCCCTGCTTTATGTTTCAATTGCAATTGTGGTAGAGAATACATGGTAGATGTTCACAAAGACTTGCTTTTGGCTATTGTTAGTAAACAACTGAGCTGTATGCAAAACAGTTGGAAAATTAAATTACAACACATACTCTTCTAGTCAAAGCTCATCAATGTAGTTTTATTTCTGAAAAAGATTTTGGCATAAATTTTAGAGAGTTCCATTTGCTGCTTTTGTCTTCTTATAGTACAACACTTAGTGAAATTAAAATCGGAGATACAATCTGATGCGTTGAATTGTTTTTTGAATGGATCAGACTCTCTAAAACATTTCCATAGTGATTACCAATGGGGAAGTGCAGGTTTCAAAGTTAAAAACAGAACAGGCTGTGGAGCACATAAGACTTAAGTCGTGATAGGTACCTAATCCAAAAAAGAAGATCAACCATGGAACATTGAATTCGAACAAAAAAAAAAAAAAATGACCGAAGTTACTAAATTTGTCTTACCTCTCTATAGGATACATCCAACGGTATTGAACTGGGCTGCCAATCTTGGCTTCGGTAGCCAAATGCATGACTAAATGTACTATAATTGTAAAAAACGAGGGAGGAAATATTTTTTCCAATTCGCATAACATTACTGCAATCCTTTTCTCAAGACCCTCGAGTTCTTTCACATTCAATACTTTGGAACATATTTCCCTAAAGAAACAAGACAACTCAATCAAAACCAAACTTACTTTCTTTGGCAAACATCCGCGGATTGCTATTGGAAAAAGTTGTTGCATCAGGATGTGATTATCGTGGCTTTTCAAACCTATAATCTTGCGTTCTTTAAATTTCACACAACGTGAGACGTTTGAAGCATAGCCATCAGGCACTCTTACACCTTCCAAAACTTCTAGGAAACTATACTTTTTGCTTGTAGTCATTGTAAAACAAGCATGCGGCATACTCCACTTATCGTTCCCACACTCTTCCAGATGAAGTTCACTTCTTATACCTATATCTTGTAAGTCAAAGCGTGCCTTTAAGCTATCCTTTGTCTTTTTAGCCATATTCAATAGCGTTCCCATTATATTATTTGTCATGTTCTTTTCTACATGCATCACATCAAGATTGTGCCGCAACATGTGATGCTCCCAATAAGGCAAGGTAAAAAATATACTTCTCTTCTTCCATGCACACTCCCCTCTTTTTCTTTTCTGCTTATTATTCTTCCCAAAAGAAAAGTCAACTACTTGTTCTGTTTGCATAATGATATCTTGGCTTGATGGTATAACAGGAGCTGGTCTCATTTCTCGACTCCCATCAAATGATACTGCATCTTTACGGAATTTATGATTATTATCCAAGAATCGCCTATGACCCATGAAACAATATTTCCCTCCGTTATATGACCAAGAAGAGTGAGTATCATAGTTACAAAAAGGACATGCAAGAGCACCTTTGGTATTCCAACCCGACAAATCACCATATGTAGGAAAGTCATTTATGGTCCACATCACTGCTGCATGCATTTGAAAGATGGTTTTAGTAGACACATCATACATTTCTACTCCAACATCCCATAATTCTTTCAGTTCTTCAACTAAGGGTTGTAAATACACATCTATTTCATTCCCAGGCGAGGATGGACCATGAATCAGCAATGATAACATGAAAGATGACCTTTTCATGCACATCCATGGGGGGAAATTGTAAGGGACCAAAATGATAGGCCATGCACTATGACTAATACTCATAAGTCCGAATGGGTTGAATCCATCAGCTACTAAGCCAAGTCTGACATTATGAGGCTCGAATGAGAACTCACTGTATTTAGAGTCAAATGTTTTCCAAGCAGGAGAGTCAGCAGGATGCCTCATTAACCCATCATCTGTACGACCATCTGTATGCCATTTCATATGAGCAGCTGTTTTGGAAGACATAAATAACCGTTGCAATCTTGGTTTTAAAGGGAACCATCGTAAGATCTTTGCATCTTTTTTCTTTCTCTTCTTTGACGAATCATTCGTATTATGCTCCATTTATCATCATCATCATCATCCGCATCAGAGTGATCTTCAGACAAATCACTCTTTGAGGGTGTAACCGTATAACGAGTCTAGTTTTATCCAACATTGAGGGTGTCAATGTAATTTACTTTAAAACAAGTGCTATAATTAAATGTTGCATCAATGCAACATAAAAATGTGTTATCTTTCTTTAAGGATAATTAAATTAAGTTATATGATTTATTGATCAATGTAATCATGTGTTTAAATTTAATTGAAAATTAACAATTAATGTATTTTATGGTGCTTTTATTAAACTTTGAAGTTTAAGACTCTTTGCAAATTAAATGCTAAGTTTTTGCTAGTTTCAAATTGAATCCTATAATTTTAAAATCATATCAATTTAAAATTTTAATTTTTTTTAGTTGGGTTGGGGTTTAAATTGGTATTATTTTAAAAGTTTATGGTTTAATTTGAAATTAAGGAAAATAGAAAGTTTAATTTGTAAAAAAAAAAAAAAAATCATGAATTATGGGAATCCTGATTTTTCTCGAACCATTTGAGAAAACAAGAAGAAGAAAAATCAAGGAGAATATGGGAGAGAAAGAGGACATAGTAAATTAATGTGGTTTGGTCTTATAGGATAATCTGAGCAACTACATTTTTACTATAAGCTCGGTATATTATTCACTAACTTAAAATTGTGTATTACTCACTAACTTAAAATTTGTAAAGTGATGACAATCTTATTTGTAACCTACAGGATTCTACCATTCTGCCATCATGAATACACATGATGTATCTGGGGAAGAAAAATTATGGGAGCTAGCAAATAGATGCTACATGTCCTTTGCAAATTCTAAGGCCATCTCCAACAGCAGTGTAAAACTGCTCTTCATCTCTATTAATAGAGACCAAAACAAAAATCACGGCTCCAGCAGTCGTTCAAAACCCCTTTTCATCTTTAAATTTTTTTACGAAGTGAACAGTAGCCTTTCATTTTTGAAAGGTTACTGTACACTTTGTAAAAATTAAAAAACCATTTTTTATCAGCTCTGACCCCACCAAAACAAACTGATATTTCTTTCGGATTTTTTCTCTCTCCTCTCATTTCTTCCGAAAACTTCTCTCTCTTCTTCTCATTTGCTCTCTCTTCTCTCTGCTCTCTCTTCTCTCTTTGGCCAGATCTGTACAGCCAGAGCACCACCCAAACCAGAGCCGAGACCCACCCCGTTGGCCACGCCGCGAAGGAGAGAACCACCCCAGCCTGCCACCAAGCTTGCCGTGCCCGATCCCTGCCGGTCTGAAGATTGTTCCTTTTGAGAATCAGATCGCGACGGCGTTGGGGGCTTCGTTGGGTCACCATAGGCGGTGGGTTGTTGTGTGAGGAAACCACTGGTGTTGGATCTGTGCTATTTGAGATTTTTTGCTATGGTTTGTTGTGCGATTTGGGATTTGTTGTTGGGTTTGTGCTTGAAATTGGTGTGATTTCTTGATTTTTTTTGGTTCAAGGCTGTGAGTGGCGGTGGAATTTGGTAGAGGTGGGTTTTGGTGTTGCCATGGTGGGGTTATGGTGTTATTCCGGCGTGATTTGTGAACGGTGGTTTGTCGGCTGTGTTGTTCACTGTTTTCGTGAATTGTTGGCGCTGCGGTGATGAACGGCAAGTCACAGTGGGAGTTGGGTTGCTGGGTTTTCTGAATGTTGAACAGAGTTTCTGGGTTTGGAATTGCCTGACAGAGTGCCGATCTCGGCCTGGGGTGGTTGTTGGGTTTGCACTGCCGAGATCGGCCTGGGGTGGTGGTTTGCTTTGGGTTTGTTGATTCGGTGGGTTTGGGTCTTTGCGGTGGTGGGTTGGGTCTTTGCCGAGGCCTGGGGTGGTTGAATCGGTGGCTTGGGGTGGTTGTTGGGTCACCGGAAGTGGGTTGGGTCTTTGCCGAGGCCTGGGGTGGTTGAATCGGTGGCTTGGGGTGGTTGTTGGGTCACCGGAAGTATATTTGGTGGCAGTTGATTGTTTGGTGGCAGCTGAAATTAATCTGTTTGTTTGGTTGTGAGAAATTGATTTGCTGGCAGTTGGTTATTTTGGGTGGGAAATAATAATAAAAAAGTATATTTTTATAGAATAGAGAGTAAAATAAAGAGTACTGCTGGAGTGTTTATTTGAAAAAATAAATAGAGAGTGGCTGAATAGTGTAATATAGAGATAAAGATAGAGATAAATTTAAAGGATTGTTGGAGATGGCCTAAGAAGTTTGAAGTGGTGGGCAATCTTTGTGAAGATTTCCCTCTAACACCTTCTCTCAGGCCTAAAACTTCCTTTTGCTTTGCTAAATCTTCCAGCCTAACTAGTACTTCTTCTATCTTTGATTTTAGCTTTTGCTCAGACCAATTAAATGAAGTAGGGATGAAGTTCCGTACCTTACTTGTTACAAAATCAGCTTCCACCATGCACTTCAAAGCTTCAGTAGCGATCTCATCTAAAAGGTCCTCTGCGTCATAGACAGCATCTTTGAGCTCCTCCAGCCACTCTTTGACAGTTGTGTTTGTGATTTCCTTTTCCTCTGCATCATCAAGCACTGCGTTTAGGGCAAGAAACGATGTCTTCAGCTTCTTCTGCAGCCTCTCAGAGACTTTTCTTCCCTGGATTAAGTTCACGACCTCACGATCAGTTGAAGCCATCACGATTAATTAGTTTTTTTTCTTAAACCAACAAGCTTTGATCCGATGTTGCATCACCCGCCATGGTCCACCATATGGAAGGGAACTCGAACTTTAGCGAGCACAACCGACTGGAAAACTGGGCATGGAGCTCGCATACGCAACCCAGTTCGCGTGTGAATCCAATAAGAGGCTAAGTCGTGAAATAGCATAAAACAAAGTCGAGAAAAAAATCAAAGCCGTGATAATAATTTCAAGAAACTGGCCAAAGTTGATATTTTAATTATATTGGTAGTCATTGTTTAATAAAATTTTATCAGTTTATAAAAAATAAATAAATAAATAAAAATAAAGCATCACACAATATGGCAACACATATACTTTAACATCAGTTATCGTGAACCTGACAGTTCTTATCCAGTATGATAAGAGTTTGACCTTGCCATACCAAAGGAAAATGAATACAAAAAGTCTTTGATGATACAAAGATAAAGATTGGATATTTTTATCAAAAAAAAAAAAAAAAAAAAAAAGATAAAGATTGGATATGAAAGAAGAAGATTAAGAGAAATGAAATGAAAATTAAAGAAAAGAAAAGCAGAAGTAGTGAAGGGTAGAGATAAAAAGATGTTTAAACAACAACAAATCCACCATTCGCCCTAATGACCTGACCATTGATCCACTCCCCAGCATCACTAGCTAAAAACCCCACAAGATGAGTTACATCCTTGGGCTCCCCAACTCGGCCTAGAGGACACGCATCCACCATCCTCTTGATCGTTTCCTCAGTTTTACCAGCAAAAAACATCTCAGTTGCTATAGGTCCTGGTGCAACACAATTGGCAGTAATTCCAGTGCCCTTGAGCTCCTTAGCCACAATCTTTGTCATTGTCTCTACAGCTGCCTTAGATGCTGCATAAGATGCATACCCTGGAAAAAGTCCTCCTACCACTGAAGTTGACGTCATGATGATTCTTCCACCACCTCCACGCTTTAACCGATTCACAGCCTCCCTACAGCACAAGAATGAACCTTTGGTGTTGACGTTAAATGTATTATCCCAATCCTCCACTGTGGTATTGGCCAAACTTGGGTACTTAGGATCAAGCACCCCAGCACAGTTTACAAGGATATGGATTTGTGAGCCAAATTCTTGTTCAGCTTTATCAAAGAGGAGCTTGACCTGATCTGGGTCTGAAACATCTGCTCGAACTGCAATTGCTTGAGGTTGAGAATTAGGGGGAGATGAGGCATTGAGCTCAGATGCTAGAAGATCTGCTTGTGTTGAGCTTACAGCATAATTGAGAGCAACCCTTGCACCAAGGGAGTGGAGGTGGATGGCGATTTCACGACCAATTCCACGTGAGGCGCCAGTTACGATTGCTACTCGGCCGTCAAGCTAAGGAGAAGAGGAAGCATGTTGTTCCCTGCTAATTTCCCCAGCCATGATGTGAAGTGATGAGATGAGATGAGATGAGATTTGGAAATAACAAAAAATTCGGTTTGATTGTGATGAGCTTTTAGAACTGATTGGATTTGTATTGCTTTTATAGTTGACATAGTACAAAGGGGATCTACCTCTTGATAGATTGAGTGGCTTGAACCATGGAAATATTCCCAAAATTCATGATTCTATGAAATTTTTTCATAGAATCATCATTCGCAAAAAACTAATTAATAGATGCTACATGTATCTTCAGACGAACCACTTGTTAAGATCAATTGACTGTACCGCATTAAGGAGGGTGATAAAATACTAAATATTTTCATAGTGTTGCCAATTCGCATCGCCGAAATAATTCTATCCGCCAGATTTCTATTGATGGAGAGATTACTTCAACTCAAGATGTCATTAAGACTCGCATATGTTCTTTCTATTGGAACCTCTATATTGAGGAGTTTCACTGTAGACCTATGTTGGATGGGTTGAATTTTACTGCCCTTCAAGGAGAGGATGCTTCTTGGTTGGAACATCCTTTTGAGGAGGATGAGATAACATTGGTTGTCCGAAGTATGAATGGAGATAAATCCCCTGGGCCTGATGGTTTCCCTATGTCGTTTTTTCATGCTTGCTGGCAAGTGATTAAGAGTGATTTGCTGGCTGTCTTTGCTGAGTTTTATGCTACAGGATCTTTTGAACGTAGCTTGAATGCTACTTTTCTCACTCTTATTCCGAAGAAAGCAAATTCTGTTGAGGTAAAAGATTTTCAGCCTATTAGTCTGTTGGGCAGTGTGTATAAAATTGTGGCTAAAGTTTTAGCAAACAGATTAAGTATGGTGTTGGGGCATCTTGTTTCCTCTCCTCAAAATGCATTTGTGAAGGGGAGACAAATTACAGATTCAGTCCTAATTGCAAATGAGATTCTGGATAGTCGTATGAAAGATAAGCTGCTAGGGGTAATTTGTAAATTGGATATAGAAAAGGCTTATGACCATGTCAATTGGCATTTCCTCCTTTATTTACTGGAATGATGTGGGTTTCCTGGGAAATGGTGTCAGTGGATTTATTTTTGTATTTCTACTGTCCGCTTTTCTATCCTTATTAATGGTAGCTCGGAAGGCTTCTTTGGGAGTACTCGTGGGATTCGTCAAGGTGACCCCTTATCTCCTCTCCTTTTTGTGCTTATTATGGAGGCTCTTAGCAGGATGATGACTAAAGCTGTGGAGGAAGGTTTGTTATCAAGGTTCCAGGTTGGTGCTTTGGGTAGTGAATCATTGTGTATCTCTCATTTATTATTTTAAGATGATACCTTGATTTTTTCTGATGCTAATCCGGATCATATTCTCCATCTTCGGCTTGTGTTTACTTGGTTTGAAGCAATTTCAGGATTGAAGATTAATTTCTCAAAATCTGAAGTGGTTCCAGTGGGTCAGGTGTCGGATATTGAGGTATTGGTTGATATCCTGGGTTGCAATATTAACCATTTACCTATGAGTTATTTAGGCCTTCCTCTGGGTGCTAAGTTCAAGTCTATACAAATTTGGGACCCTATATTGGAGAAGATGGAGCGAAAATTAGCAGGGTGGCAGCGTATGTATCTTTCCAAAGGGGGTCGAGTTACATTGATTAAGAGCACTTTATCGAGCTTACCTGCATACTTTTTTGTCTCTTTTTCCTATTCCTATGTCGGTGTCCTCTCAGATTGATACAATTCAGAGGAATTTCTTATGGGGAGGAATGGAGGAGGGGAAGAAGTTTCATCTTATGAATTGGAGTCAGGTTTGCTAGCCATTACAATGTGGTGGTTTGGGGATCCGAAATTTGAGATTATTCAATAGAGCTCTGCTGGGGAAATAGTTATGGCATTTTGGTAATGAAAGGGAGTCTCTGTGGCGTCATGTTATTCTTTCGAAGTATGGGAGTTTGTTGGGAGGTTGGACATCGGGTACACTTCCAGGATCTTATGGTGTGGGTCTTTGGAAAAACATTAGGAAGGATTGGGTTCATTTCTCTTCTTTCCTGAGATTTGAAGTGGGGGACGGTACTAAAGTTAAGTTTTGGACTGAGTCTTGGTGTGGGATAGGCCCTCTTAAGGAGGTATATCCTGAACTATATCGTATTTCTCGAGATAAAGAGGCTTGGGTTGCAAATCATCTCCACTTTCAGAATGGTTCAGTGACATGGTCGTTGAATTTTATTCGTCCAGCTCATGATTGGGAGTTGGAGTCGATATCTATATTTATGGATGTGTTATACCAGAGTGGTGCGAAAGGGTATGGTCTGGATAAGGTGTGCTGGAAAGGGTCTTCTGGAAAAGGTTTCCAAGTAAAGCTGTTCTACAAAGCTTTACTTCCTCACAATGGTCTCTCTGTTCCTTAGAAGAGTATTTGGAAGACCAGAGGGCCCCGCCCCCCGGAGTGAGTTTCTTTGTATGGACAGCAGCGATGGATAGAATTCTGACTATGAGCAATCTTAGAAGACGTCATGTGATGGTGATAGATTGGTGTTATATGTGTAAAGCAAGTGGCGAATCCACGGATCACCTTCTTCTTCATTGTCCCATTTCTATTGATCTTTGGAGTCTCATTTTTAGTCTTTTTGGTCTCCAGTGGGTTATGCCTAAAGGGGTTATGGAGCTTTTGGCATGTTGGCGGGTAGGCAGGGGTAAAACTCAGGTTCAGGCTCTTTGGAATTCAATCCCTCATGGTATCTGTTGGGTGTTATGATGGGAGCGTAATTCAAGAGCTTTTGAGGGCAAGGAAAGAAGTGTGATGGAGCTTAAATGGTTCCTTCTTCGCACTTTGATGGATTGGTCTAATGCTTCAGGCTTAACCTCTTTTTCTTCTATTTTTGAGTTTCTTGATTATTGTGTGCTGTAAATTTGAGTTCTGTTCCCAGTACACTTCCTGTGTACTTGGTTCATTACTCCTTTTTTTTATTCAATAAAATTTTTATTACCTAAAAAAAAATAAAATAAAATAAAATAAAATTCTGGTAACATATAAATAAATAAGTTTTAAGAATGCTTATAAAAAAAAAAAAAAAAAAAAAAAAAAAAAAAAA
>BKZX01029768.1:76866-89109 GCA_014362285.1 Fagus crenata | reverse complement strand
TTTTTTTTTTTCCTTTTTTTCTGTGTGTCTCAGATGGGGCCAATAAAAGGTATATCTTGAGTGAGCATTGTTCATGTTTGATGAGATGAAGTTGCTAGCTTACGTTGTGAACTCAAGCCACTTATGCTGTCAAATTGATATGCAGGTGAACAGTGTTAAGTCCAATAATGCTTTAGCCCCTCCATCAATTGTTGGATGCAAGAGAAATTTGATAATATAACAAAACCGGAGAATCCTCTTTAAAGGTTAAGATGTAGATCATAAGGAAGAGATTGGGAACCACTATTGTAGCTAAGATGATAGAGAATCATAAGTTTAATTTGTAAGAACATGTCACATGGCAACACATCACATATTTACCTCTCCCAATTTTTAAATCAAGGATATTATATAAACAGTATTACCTTTAGTAGTTGTGTAAAATGAATTTTTATGGTTATTTTTATTTGATTTAGAATATGGTATTCTTGCTCAAATTTAACAATATCTCATATATTGTAACAAATGTCACTCTTTTTGGTCTCCCAAAAGGTATTCTTTATGGTTGTTCATGCCCTTCTATGTAAGCAAGAGTCATACCCTCATGGCTTATATTAACAAAACCTCTGCACATGTATATGTTTGCTATTATCAATAAAATTCCCTACCTTGGCTTCTTGCACCTACCACATTCATGTTCTCCACCAGCAAAACCCATTACAATGGGCTTAGACTTGAATTGATATGAAACAAGTTAATTTCTCGACGGAATCTGAGTTTTGGGCTACAATAAAATTAGTTTTTTTTTTTTTTTTTTTCCTCGAGTAAGTATGTATGCATTATGCCTGCCTTTTGCTCTCTGTTTAGTGTTTAAGTTAGTAAGACAAGGATTTATATTTTTATTTCCTTTTCCTTTGCGTCTGCTAATTGATGAGTCAATTGAAGACATGGAATTGAAATGTTGTTAACTCTGCAGGATTTCAGATTTCACAATATGAGACCAAAGGAATGAAGGATACATCATACAATTATTTTTCATAGAGGCTGTCATTGCAGAAACTAAGGAAGTTAGCTAGGCTGGGTTTGTTGTCTGTATTTTATTGATGTAATATATAATCAGGCTATGCATGGGCTGGGCATATGATTTTTTTTTTTTTTTTTATTATCTGTTTTCGTATGTGCAGAGCTAGGTTGCAAAAAAGTTGTGTGCATTTGCATTTGCAATAATATCCTTTGTTTTTTGTTACTTTCTTTTTTTTTTTTTTTTTTTTAAGAGATTCGATGGCTTTCATGTTTAGAAATCAATTAAATTAATTGGTTTAGATTATCAAAAAAGTTTCATGAGTTTTGTAATTTCCAAAAGCACTGAGAAATTATTTCTCATCATTGGCATGAACTTCCCCAATAGTAGCCTCTTTTCCTTATTTGTTTGTCACTTAGTAGTTTTCTTTACCTTGGAAATGTGAACAAATTGATAATAATTGATTTCCTAATTGGGTATTAGTCAAAGTTGTCAATGGCATTGTTTCTAAAAAAAAAAAACATATTCTTATATTTCATTTTCAGTAACTTTTTTGTGCATCGCACGGGTTTACGACTAGTAGACATAAAAGGATAATCCAGCTTGAACACCTTTACCTTCTTATTTATTTATTTATTGTGTTTATTCTTTTTAAATATATTATATTGTTAATTATAATATTGAACTTAAAGAATTCTCTAGAACTTGATATCCTTGTAGTGAGAAACCCACAAATCATCAAGTCAATTTGTTGAAAAAATAAATTAAGGAAAAGGGGAAAGGCAAAGGAGTTGTTGATCAGTCTTTATCACCTTGTGATGACTGATGACTGGTACTATCTTTTTCTCTTAGGTGGGTAACAATGAAGCTATATTTTTTTTTTGGTTAATTAGTAATGTTTTGGTAGTAAGGGAGGGGCTTCGGGAATAGTAAAATGGTTTTTTATTTTCTAAAGCAGTAGATGCATTAAGGTATTGTAACTTTCTTGTGCATCGCACGGGTTTGCGACTAGTCAGTGATAATTATTCAAGGAAAATGGTTTTTTGTTTTCTAAAGCAATAGATGCATTAAGGTATTGTAAATTTGTAATATTGTAATTTACATGTGAACAAGATAGTGATGAGATAAGGATATTATTGCAAGGTACAAATGAATAGGGTGGTTAGAATAGTAAGTTCGTTCGGCATAGGAATTAGGATGTAAAGATGCCTAGCTCTAGAATTAGTTGTTTGCACTTGGAAATTTGTCACTCACCAAGATTCTTCTTAATCCTCTATCTTATTCTGCATAGGTTCTCAGTTGTAATCAAGTTTTCAATGAAGTTGTTGTGGACTTCAGTTATGAGTGCACCAATATTTCTTTATAAATGTAAATGACATTTTAACCATCATCAGATCCAGAGTCTTTCTCTAGAAAACTTGTGTAGGCTTGTAACTTGGTACTGCTTATTTACATGAAAAAGCTTGGATATTTTGGTCTTGTAGTACGCCAGTACTTATACACGTGAAAGACAAAAGTTGATAAATGATCTTTTACTTGTAGCAGAGTCCCTATTTGCTAAAGATGGGATCATATCAACTACAATTTAATAAGGTGCAATTTCTGCAATGTGATACAACTGCCCAATTAAAGTACGCCAGCTCAATATAGTTTCATGATATAATTTAATAATAAGAAAAACATGATTAATCTTATAAAAAGTATGGAATGAAACATACATCAATAAAAATCATAAATAAACAATCAAATGTATTTAGACATTAAAAACTGAAAGGGATTCACAATAAAATTCATACCATTACAAAGGAAATATGGCATTTAGCTCTAGCAAAAAGCTTAGGTGGCCATGGGAATGAAAACCTAAAAGTTGGAGAGTGAGAGATTTAAGTCTGTCTGAGTAGCCTCCAATGGCTGTATTTTAATATCTCTAAATAGCATTACAAACCCTGAGCTTTTCGTATCTTTGGGCTTCAAAGTTGGAGGAGTTTAAAATGCAAATGGGCTTTCCGCACTTCTGTTTTCACGTGAATCTAAGCGCCTGGATTCTCATTAAAATCCATTTTAGAGTCTCTGCCTGATTAATGTAGGCACCTGGATCTGTTCCAGCTCCTTTATTCTTCCTCCAGCTTGTACCTACAATCAACACAACCAATTTAACATTCTATGAAAATAGTATAATACACAAAAAATAGATAAATCTCATGCAATGCAGTGAAATGACAAAGTGTATCAATTTATGTGTAACTCAATATGCAATGCAAAACAATCTCATTAAAGTCTCTCTAAAACTTATACACAAGAAATTAAAATATAAATTGAGATTTCAACATAATAATTAAGTTAACTTCATGCTTACAATCATAAAGGGCACCAACCAAAATCTAATATCAAAGATATATATCACAAACTTGAACTCTTTCACAACTCTAACAATCACTACACCCAAGTAAAAAATCTTTCAATCTTAACTCACTCAATACAACCATTGATACTCTCATACTCAAATAATGAACAAACTCTCCAACTTATTAGTACCCTCACCCTAAGATATTGAACAAAATCTTAAGTCACTCACTGGCTCACCTTTCAATTTTCAAAGACAATCAAACGTACCTGTTGGGTCGAAACCGGCCGACCAGACCCACAAGATTACTAGGAATTCAGGGCAGAATTGGACAGAAATAAGACTCAAGACTTGGTTTGGTTTCGTCATCATCCCACTCCAATGCATTCCACCATATTGATTCTCCTTTTATTTCTTTGATGGTACTTGCATTTTGGTTAGAAAGAGGCAGCCTTCTGAGATGTTCACACCGCAACACTCTAACCTGCTCAAGACATGGCCATGTCTCTTGGTGTCTGCAAAGACTTCTTAACTTGGGAAGAAGGTTTAATTTTAATTTCCGTAGCTTTGGAACAACAGGATCTAGAGCCATATTCTGCCCTGAATCATAATTAAAGAGCTTTTCTAATTCCGAACAGCTCATTACCATGATTACTTCTAGGTTTGGTAGGGTCTGAATGAAGCCACCACATGAGAGAAGAAATTTCATGTTAGAACAACCACTCACATCGATTGATTTTAGGCTAAGAAATCTCAACCCAAGATAACCGAGTAGTTCTGAAATACTTTCTAGTCCTCGTAGATTGTCAACATTAAGTTTCTCCAAATTTGGTAGTGGGTCACAGTCGGAAGCCATTTCTCCATTTGGCTCTAAACTCCTGTTAAATTTCATTGAACTAAAGGTAAGCGACTTTAAACCATGGTAGATACTTTCAATGTCCCAGTTTATAGCCTTTTCATGCAGTCCCTGACAATCATGAAAGCTCAGAGACTCTGCAATAGTGCATAACTGCCTAATTGATTCTTGTGAGATATCAACCTTACGGATTATCACCTCTTTGACTTTTTTAGTACTTCTTTTTTTCTTGTCTACATGTTTTTCTGGGTCAATGAGAATTTGAAATCCTCTTAAATTTTTTATCCAAGAAAGATCTTCAAAATTGAGATGTGGGATCCTGTTGAAACTGATGCATAAGAAAAGCAATCGATGAAGCTGTCTGAGCTCTTCAAAAGTTGTCTCTGTTTCTTCTTTTGCTCCAATCCCTTCAAAATAGTAGGCAATGTCTCTCATATCTAGAACCTCTAAACGAGGCAACTTGGATATAATTCCAACCTGAAAATCTTTTAGCTCAGAAGTGTCAAGTAAATCTAGTAGCCTTAAATTTCTTAGCTTTTCCATCCCATCAGGCAATTCTATGATACTGCTGTAAGAAAGATCAAGTATTTGAAGTTTACTAAGCCCAGCTAGTGAGGGTAATCCTTCAAGATGTGCGCAACGACTTAAATTAAGAACACCAAGGTCACGGAGTTGAAGTAGAGAACGAGGCAATGACTGGATATAGGTTTCACGAAGATTCAAGACCCTGAGTGCCGCGAATCCTTGCAGGAATCTATTAGGAACGGCATCAAGTAGGTCATTTTCTTGTAGTAGCAGAGTTGAGGCCTCTGAACATTGTTCTATCACACAATCAGGTAGCATTGTTAGATTGTTATCCATGAAAGAAACTCTTTTGAGAGAATTTTTTTTTGAAAACTTTTCAACTAAAATCTCACGCAACCCAATCCCTGAACGAACAAGGGATTTACATCCATCATCATGCGACGATGCAATCCATATAGCAACATCACGTACAACGTCATGCATCTTCACGCATTCCTCAATGTAATCCTTTTCCAACAAACAAGAGTCCTTCAGTTTTTCAATCAAATCTATTCCAGTATTGACTCTATGCACATGGTCTGCTTGTTCATCTATCAAGCCTTCCCCCAGCCAGCATTGTACTAGTTCAATTATTTCAATTGAGTAGTCCTCAGGAAACAGAGAGCAATATAGGAAACAAGATCTAATGTTGTTATCTGGTAATGAGTCGTAACTCCACTTCAAAGGTTTGTAGAGCCTCTCCTCAATGTCTTGTATAGGAGGCACTGACTTTCGTAACTCATTTAAGGCATGCTCCCACTGCTCAAACCTTATCTTTCCTCTCATAGAAGCTCCCACTACGATGATGGCCAGAGGTAATCCGCAACATTCCTTTGCAATTGCTTTTGCAAATGGTTTAATTTCTTCCAAATGAACCACATCCCCTGCCTTTTCACAAAACAATTGCCAAGCTTCTTCTTCATTCAAGCCATCTATTTTAACTTCAAAATTGGTGAACATACTCCTACAGACTTCCATACGTCGAGATGTCAGTATGATCTTACAACCATTATGATCTTTAGGCCATGGGACACCCAAAATGTCCAATTCAATGTTCACCCAAACATCATCTAGAATGAGTAGAAACTTTTCCTCATTCATAAGTCTCTGATGAAGTCGAATAGCTATTTCCTGCACGCTTTCTTCCGTTTGCACCTCCAATTTCAATCTCTTAGCTATTTGTTTCTGGACCTGTCTCATTTCCCAATTCTTGGAAACAGTGGCCCAAATGACGATGCCAAAAGGGTGCGTTGAAGTACTCTTCTTGAGCTCATTGTTGATGGTCCTTACCAGAGTAGTTTTGCCTACCCCTCCCAGTCCCCAAATACCAATCATCCGATATCTATCGTCATTCAATAGACTCCAAGTTTCGTCTAAAGTTTTTGATGCAGTTGTTTGACCCTGAATTGAAGGTTCAGGTGTGTGCTCCACTGCTTTGGGAATTGTACTTGAATAACCCAGAGTTGAAGGTTCACGTGTGTGCTCCACTGCTTTGGGAATTGGAGTTGAAGGTCCAGGTGTGTGCTCCACTGCTTTGGGAATTGTAGTTGAATAA
This sequence comes from Fagus crenata, assembly GCA_014362285.1. Lineage (NCBI taxonomy): Eukaryota > Viridiplantae > Streptophyta > Magnoliopsida > Fagales > Fagaceae > Fagus > Fagus crenata. The sequence continues at coordinate 82,790 of BKZX01029768.1, read as the reverse complement.
CCCAGAGTTGAAGGTCCAGGTGTGTGCTCCACTGCTTTGGGAATTGTAGTTGAATAACCAGGTGTGTGCTCCACTGCTTTGGGAATTGTAGTTGAATAACCCAGAGTTGAAGGTCCAGGTATGTGCTCCACTGCTTTGGGAATTGTAGTTGAATAAACCACATCAGGAATATTCTTCACAACTTGTACAAGCCTTCTGATCTCTTCAAGTATATCTTCCACTTTCTTGCTCTCTCTATACCGCTTCTTGCAATTTAAGAAATATGCAGAAGGCTTCTTCTTCTCGTCCATCTCTTTGACTTTAAGCTCAAGCTTTCCCACGTCATCTAGGCAAGTTGCGACTTGAGCTAGTATGTCCTCTCCTGCTTTCTCAGCTGCTTCCTTCTTATTTTTGACTTCCGTTATAGGATCAATAAGATTTTTCATCTCCCCGACCATAACATCAACCTTTGATTGGAGATTTAGAGTGGTGGTCATCTTAGAACTGACACAGCCACAGAGAAGGTTGCTTATCGATCCCAATACTGCACCAACAGCCGCACCAACCACTTCCATGTCGGAAATTTCGGTACGTGAGATTGCAGAAGCTTCAAAGAAATCAACTAGCGAAGTTGATATCGACGTCACCGTCGCCGTCTAAATCGGCCCTTGAAGTCGCTAGTTCGCTGCAACGACTGACGTGAGGAGGTTTTTGCCGTCGCCGTTTGGTTTTTGCTGTTGCCTTCAAATCACAAATGAGATTCAAAGTTTCATTAAGAGATCTGGAAGTAGGACTTGACCAAAGTTTCAAAAGAATCGGTTTTTCTTTTCTTTTTCTCACACTTCGCATTGCCAGAATCTCAAAGAATGGCTTTTGTTTTTATTTTTTTCATAGTTTTTATCATTCATGAGAGGGTATACTTTTAATCTTAACCGCATGAAAAGTTGAAAACTTCTCAAGTGTTCAATAAAAAAATAATTTTAAAATTTTTTCAAAAAATATTTGAATGAAACTTTTTATTTTTTTATTTAAAAAAGTTATTGCCTTTCATTTCAACCATTAATGATTGGGAACACTAATACTGTACATTTATTCACTCAAAAGATTTGGGTCATTCATGCGGCATCAAGATTCTTTAATTCTAGAATATTCTTCTATATAGAAATTTTTTTAATTTTGATCTTTATTTTAAAATAAATTATCCAAATAATATTATATCATTTTTTTACTAACAAAATCTCAAAAATAATGATTTTTAAAAATAACTCACTAACTTAACAATAACGATAAGTTAACAGTGTTTCTAGACTGGAAATAGATTCAAGGAGAAGAATCGTTCGTGACTTCGTTCCCTCCCGTCTGCCTCGCCTCTCACAAGAAGTGGTTGTTGGTGGTGCTGTGAAGCCTTGGTTTTCTTGTTTGAGATCCGCAGGAAGAAGTGGACCTCAACTTTGAAGGGTTGCTATTATTATTGCCTTTTTGTGTTTTGAGATGAGGCTTTGGTATCTAATTTTGATTGCCTTCTTCTCTGATGGGTTTTCTTTTTCTTCTCTTATTATTGTATAATATAAATTAATGGAGCTTTCTGATTGTCATGGGACATAAACACACTCCATTCTTAGACCGTTGCAAAGATAATAAGTATTTTGGGAAACACTAGAACGTGAAAAATTAATTCTTTAAGACATCTGATCTATTGTGATCCATTAAATTTGAACGGAATAAAGAATATACGAAAAAGGGGCGGAGGGCGGATAAAGATGAATATGCCTGGGTTTTTGTTCAGATCTATTTCCTGGATCTTATTTCTCTAGAAACAACGTTTGTTAATAACATTAATGATAGGTGAGTGAGTTGTTTTTAAAAATTATTATTTTAGGGATTTAGTCCGTAGATTGATGACATGGCATTATTTGGACCATTTATTTTAAAATATAAGTCAAGATTAAAGGAATTCTATACGGTAGAGTACTCTAAAAACTTTAGAGGATCTTGATCCATATATAACAATTTTTTTAAAAAAATGGGGACTTGAGTTTTGATTATTATATATATATATATATATATATATATATAGAGAGAGAGAGAGAGAGAGAGAGAGAGAGAGAATTAAAAAAAAAATTTGTAGTTAGCTATGGTTTTTTTATTTTTTTATTTTAGCTATAAGGTGATCTAAGGAATAACTATTATGCCTATTTTTGTAAGGAATAGTTATTTCTCATTTTGAAGAATAGCCATTCCTAAGGAATAGTTATTCCCTGTAATAAAAGCATAACCAAACAACCGAATAGTACATAATCTATTACAATGTTTCCCTAATACTGTGCATTTATTGACCCAAAAGATTTGGGTCATTCATGTGAGCATTTTGTTGGTTTTTATTTATTTATTTTGTTCTTTTTTTTTTTTTTTTGATTGGAAGATAGAAACTTTAATGAAAAAAGAGGATTACACGTATAAAAAGCTCACCCACAAAAGTGGGCAGCTCACTTCCACACAGGCACGGCCTTAACAATGTATTCACTGAAGGAAGACTGTGGAAACAACCACAAAACACAAGAAAACTAGAAAAACAACTGGGGAAAAAAAAACAGAGACTCCCACAACAGAGACACAAAAATAACAACTTAAGCCGGTCTGTTGGGAGCATGAGCTTGGTGATAGTCTCGCAGCAAATTGAGGGCTTCTGTCCTTATGAACTGGGGACTTTTCTGATGAGCTTCAAAAAGATAGCAGTTCCTTGTTGACCAGATAGACCATGCTGTTGTTGCCCACTCTTCCACTGCTGCCTTAGGAAAGTTCTGAAAAATCCATACCATGAGCCGTGCAAAGTCATCTCCCCGGTTCAGTAGTTTCTGCATACGACCCGGCACAAGGGCCCTGGTATTTCGAGCCAAGGGGCATGACCACAAAGCATGTGATGTGGTCTCTACTTCTTGATCGCAGACTTTACAGAAGGGTGAGGGGATGATTTTCCTTCTAAACAAATTATGAGAGGTAGGGAGAGATTCATGAAATGCTCGCCAAATAAAATGCTTTATCTTACCCGGAATACTGAGCTTCCAATTTTTTCTCCAAAGCCAGCGAAAAAGCATGGCTGAAGAACTCTCCCCTTGACTTTCCTCCTTCAAGGACTTCTCCAAAAGATGATAGGCTGACTTCACAGTGAACCTGCCTGTCTTGGTCTCCGACCAACTTAGCTGGGGTAAGGAACCAGGTTTGTATATCCACCTAACTCCTTTCAGCAGCAACTCTCTACCCAACAAGAAGCTACGCCAAAGGAAAGAAGGAGAGGAACCCAGCTTGGCATCTTGAAATGAACAAGAAGGAAAATATTTAGCTTTGAAGACTCTAAAGAACAAGGACTGTTGATTCTCTAACAGTCTCCAGCATTGTTTTGACAGCAAAGCAGTATTGAACATATGCAAATTGCGGAAGCCGAGTCCACCATCTTCTTTTGCAGTACATAATTTGTCCCATTTCAACTAGTGAATTTTCCTCTTATCCAAGGTCTGCCCCCACCAATATTGAGCTATCAAGCTATTCACCTCATCACACCATGATTTGGGAAGACGGAAACAATTCATCGTATACGTTGGGATTGCCTGCGCGACTGCTTTTATTAAAATTTCTCTTCCCGCCTTTGAAAGAAATTTTTCTTTCCAACCTTGTAAACGACGAACTATCCTTTCTTTCAACCCATTAAAGATTGCCCGTTTTGATCTCCCCATCAATGCAGGCAGACCGAGGTATTTATTGAAATGTTGAACTCCATTCGACCCCTAAAATTTTTGGATTGCTTGACGAGTGGCTAGCAAGGTATTGGAGCTAAAGAAAATTGCCGTCTTCTCTCTATTTAGCTGCTGCCCAGAACTTTCTTCATAAAGCTTCAAGATCTTCATGAACTCCCTACTTTCAGTTAGAGAGGCCTTCCCAAAAAGTAGACTGTCGTCAGCAAAAAACAGATGTGAAACCCACGGACCAAATCTGCTGGTTTGCAAGCCTTTTAGCTGCCCTTCTGTACTAGATTTTCTCAACAAGGCCGAGAGACCCTCTGCACAAAGGAGAAAAAGATAGGGTGAGAGGGGATCTCCTTGCCGGAGCCCTCTAGTTGGAATTATATATCCTTTTGGCACTCCCTCCAACAGAACTGAGTATTGGACTGTATTAATACATTCCATAATCATGGATATCCATTTTTCCGCAAAACCCAGCTTTCTCATAATAGCTTCTACAAAAGGCCATTCTACACGGTCGTAAGCTTTGCTCATGTCAAGCTTCACTGCCATCTCGCCTTTTTTGCCTCTTCGCTTGGCCTTCATTTTATGCAAAACTTCAAAAGCCACAGATATATTATCAGTAATCATTCTCCCAGGTACAAAAGCACTCTGGGAGTCTGAGATAATAACAGATAAAACTGTTTTCAACCTGTTGGCTAATACTTTGGATATTATCTTATACAGCACATTACATAAACTAATAGGCCTATAATCAGACATCCTTTCAGGATTCTTTTTGTTTGGGATCAGAGATAAATGTGTAAGATTTATTTTCCGAAGGACTTTACCTGAATTAATAACAGACAATACAGCAGATGTGACACTAGTACCCACGATGTGCAAATACTTTTGATAAAAGAAACTTGGCATTCCATCTGCACCTGGGGCTTTTGATGGGTGCATTTGAAACAGGGCAACTCGGACTTCCTCAGAAGTAAACTGCTGCAGCAACCGTTGGTTTGTCTCTTCAGAAACCACTTTTTCCACAGCTAATAGAGTCTCACCAATTCGGGTAGGGTGAGCTGTAGTAAATATGTTCTGGAAATAATTCACTGCTATATCCTCTACTTGGTTCTCGGCTGTACACCAAACATCTTCCGGATTACGCAGGCCTTGAATACCATTTGTGCGCTGTCTTTGATTTGCATAATTATGGAAGTACTTTGTATTTTGGTCACCAGCTTCCAACCATACCATTCTTGACCGTTGCCTCCAATGAAGTTCTTCACTGAGCAAAAGGTGATTTATCTCCTGCTTTGTGGCCACAATAACATCATTATTAACCCCCATGCTATTACCTGCCACTAGGTTAGAGAGATATATAGTCTTGCCACGGATCTTTTCTTGAAATTCCGAGGAAATACCTTTATACCACCCAAACAATTCTTCACGGCATTTCTTAATCTTCTCGCAAACAACATACATCGGACTGCCCACAGGATTAACTTGGTCCCACACTCTTTGAATGATCTTCTCACACTCGGGATGTATAGACCACTTCTCCTCAAACTTCCTGGGACGGCGACGTTTGCAAGTGTGATTGCTGCCCAGCTCCGTGTGCAATAGAATTGGAACATGATCAGAATATGAGGATTGAATATGATCTAAAGTGCACAGAGGAAACATAGTCATCCAAGAGACAGATGCTACAGCTCGATCAAGCCACTTCTGAATAAAGGCTTCTGCATCACGGCCATTATCCCACGTAAATGGGTGACCACGATAGCCTAAATCCACTAGGCCGCACCGAGAGAGCACCTCACCGAACTCATACATTGGTCTTTGAGAGCTTGCGGACTCCCCAGACCTCTCATCAAAAGATAATATCTCATTGAAGTCTCCCATGAGAAGCCACGGTAGGGTCATCATGCTGTCCAATTTATCTAGTAAAGCCCATGATTCCCAACGCCGATGGGTTATTGGATTTCCAATTTATCTAGTGTGTTTACAGGGTGCTTTGCCGTGGAGATTTATTTTGTTCTTGTTATATTGGTTATTGAACACTAACATGGTGCATTTAATGACCCAAAAGAGTTTTTATTTATTTATTTAAACACTAATATTTAATTTAATTTATTTATTTAAAGACAAATTATACTAACCTTCTTTAAGATTAAGAGAAATAAGAGTGTCCTTCCTATTAACTCAAATGAATGAGACTAACAG
>BKZX01029768.1:26325-51959 GCA_014362285.1 Fagus crenata | reverse complement strand
CATATCATTCTGTCTTTGCTAAACTGGTAGGCATCTCTTCCTTGTTGATGATCCTCTTTTCTATAATCATTTTGCAACTCCTCTTTTCTATGATCTTTTCTGCAACTCCAGATCTGTTGGAGCATACCTGAAGTCCAACATTTCCAACCAAAGATAATAAATCTGTTTTAGAACAATTCAAAAATCAAATGCAATTGACTGTTAAAGCCATTACAACTTCAAGAGTATAACCAAGAATCTTACAATATATAGTTTTGTGCAAATAAAGCTCAAGTGACAAGGTTGGCATGGCAAAAATGAACTCAGGATTCAAAAATCATTATGTTAAGTAACAAAAACTAAGAAGAAAGATATAAATGATTAAATTCTACAACACATATGTGTAAGTTAAGCTTTTACAGTATCATCATTATGTACAATACCATTTGTTCATTGAATGAAACACAATCAGTATCTATTTAGCATCATACTGGTTCAATAACAATGCTTGAACTCTATCATCCTATTAAGATAAAGTCTATCAGCTCACTACAAACTCAAGTGATAGTGTAGTGATAGAGATAAGTTAGCAATTGAAGATAATGAGCCAATTTCAAATTCAAGTAACAGTGATAAGATATACTTTAAATCTGCTACAACTTAGAAGAGTTTTACTCCTACAAACTAGCAGAATTTGAAAGACAAAACCATAGCTTAAAAGCCTAAGAGAAAAAAGCAAAAGGATGTGATGCTTACCATAAACTTACTTCAACTATGAATTCTTTTCTAATCCAACTAGTATTAGGTATATTAATTTACAAGAAATTCTTTTCCAAATCCAACTAGTATATGTTTACAAACTAACAAGGAATTCTATTCAAATCCAACGTATAAAATACCCCTATACAAGAGACACCATAAGAAATCCCACAAACAAAGTTAGAAATCCAGAGTTTGTAATTCTTTTCTTGTTATAGAGGACGTCAGAGTCACATACTCACATTGGTTAAGCGATATTATCTGTTTCTTCATCAGAGTCACCGCTGCAGCAACAATCACCGGTGTAGTAACCGACACTAGCGACGTAGAAATATTCCGGCGCTGAATTTCGCACAAAAGCAGCTTCTTCCTCTGCGAAAGTACTCTTCGAATTCCTAGGAATCAGGTACTTCCTTACTAAATCCCTTAAAAAAAAAAAAAACAAAATCAAAGCCTAAAAATACAGGGTTAGGTTAATGCTTGATAATAATAATAGAGAGAGAGAGAGAGAGATTTGGTTGACATATAGGGTTAGCTTCTTGTTTTTTTTTAATTGAACAGTAGAAATTTATTGATTCAAAATAAGAACAACAGAAATACAGAGAAACTGGATACGAAAATTACGAAAAACTGGTGTTATTGAGGATGTGGAGGTGGTAGTAAGAGGCCGACGGGGACGGAGATGGAGTTGATGGCAGAGGCGAGGACGAAGCTTGCCGAGGCTTGTACTTGCTTCGCTCCAAAGGTCTCGATCTACGAAGTGGGTGGCACTGGGTTGCCATGGGTGAGGGGTGGGGGATTTGTGTTTTTGTTTTGGTGAAACTGGGGGTGTTGGGCTGCTGGCAAAAGAGAAGAAACAGAGAGTGGGCGGGGAAGAAAAAAAAGGAAGTAACGAAACTGATGGGCTAACAAAAAGGTGGGCTTTTAACTTTTAGGCAAATATTGGTGGATGAACCAATTTTTTTGGGCTTTAACCTTTACACAAATATTGGTGGATGAACCAATTTTTTACCCATAACCTTTACCCAAAAATTTTTTTTTAATGTGAATGAAACTTACTATTACAATTATTTGTCAATTTATTTTGGTGGGTTTTCATGACATGTTAATATAAATAATTCTTATTAAATTACACATAATCATGTATTATATATAACTATAAGTGTGCTTATTATCTTTCAATCTAGGAATATAGTACTCAACATGGATCAGAGGGCAAAAGACAAAGGGAAGGCTCCTCTCATTGAAACGAATAGTGATACTAGCAATGATGATTATATTGGTCAAGCGAATGATGTTTCCATGGGACAACAAGACAATTGTGATGATACACACACTGATGAACAAGATTGGAGAACTGTTTTGGGCAAAAGATTACATGATTTGAGTTATGCAGATGTGTCTCGTATTAAATTCAAATCTATAGCTGATGGTGATGACTTTTACAATGCATACGCGAAGTTCGTTGGCTTTAGTGTTCGCAAAGATGATGTGAAGCGTGATAAAAATAATACTATAATTTCACGAAGATGGGTTTGTGCAAAAGAAGGATTTCGAAAAATAAAACACAAAGAAACGATGGATCGTAAACGTGATCCAAAACCGATGACTAGATGTGGTTGCATGGCTGCTTTCCGTATGAAGTACGATCAAAAGTCAAATGAATGGAAGGCGGTAGAATTTGCATCAGATCATAACCATGAATTAGCTAGTGTTTCTGATGTCCAGTTTCTCCCTTCACATAGAAAAGTTGGAGAATCTAATAAGGCTCAAGTACAAGCACTGCGAAGTGTCGGGGTCAAGACTAGTCAAATTATGGATCATTTAGTCCATCAAAGTGGAGGATATGAGAATGTTGGCTTTACGAGAAAGGATCTCTATAATAGTATTGACATGGATCGCATGTCTAAGATAAGTCATGGTGATGCTGAAGGTGGTTTGGCGTAATTATGTGCCAAAAAAGAAATGGATTCGTCATTTTTTTTTAGTACACTGTTGACAATGAAGACCGTTTGGAGAATATATTTTGGGCAGATTCACAAAGTCGATTAGATTATGCACATTTTGGAGATGTCCTTGCATTTGATACGACTTATAGGACAAATGCTTACAAAAAACCTCTTGTTATATTGGTGGGAGTCAACCACCACATGCAGACTACAATATTTGGTTGTGCATTATTAGTTGACGAGACTGTTAAAACATACACGTGGGTTTTGAAAACTTTGATCGATGCAATGAACAATAAGATGCCTATGTCAGTGGTAACTGATGGGGACAAAGCAATGCGTGCAGCCATTGAAAAAGTACTTCCAGCTTCCCAACATCGTTTATGTATTTGGCACCTCGAAAGGAACGCCCAATCAAACTTGAATGATAAAGATGCAGTGAATGATTTTATACGGTGTATGGTATCGTATGTTTCAAAAGAAGAATTTGAAGACATGTGGAGTATTATGATCGAAAAACATGGATTACATAACCATGAATGGATTCGTGAGATAGGTGCAAAAAAGAGTAAATGGGTTGAAGCTTACCTGAGAGGTTATTTTTTTGCCGGATGCAGGAGTACACAACGTTGCGAAAGTATGAATGCTTTCCTTAAGAGATTTGTAGAAGTTAAAACTAGGGTGTATGAACTGTTCCAACATGTTGATAGGGCAATTGCACGCATTCGACACAATGAGGCGATTTCAAGTTATGAGTCAAAACACAGTGAACTTGCTATTCAGACCCAATTGGGAATGATTGAGAAACATGTTGTTGACATTTTTACAAGGACTGCATTCTTGAGGGTTCGAAATGAAATTAAACACGAACAACTATTATTCGTGGTTAATAGGTTAGAGAATAATGGCAACCGTACCTACACCATTTCAGAGTATCAGAGGCAAAGCTTTACATGGGAGGTAAAATATTACCCAGATGACCAAGGCATGCAGTGCTCTTGTTTGTTTTTTGAGTCTTATGGATTTCCATGTCGTCACTCTTTTACTATCATGAAAGCTGAACATTTGAATCAAATCCCTTCGACATGTATAATGAAGAGGTGGCTAAAAACTGCATAGTCCGACCCACCTTACAAACATGATTCCCAAATTTTGGATGATGTCATACGCACTGCACGATTTAGTGCGTTATCTGCCAGTTGTAGTAAGATGTGTTACTTTGGATCGCGAACATCAGAAGGCTTTGAGGAATTGAAAAGCGAAATAGCAAGGCTACAACTCCGTATGGAAGTGCTTTGTAATTTAAATACTACAACAACTCAAGATATAATACAGGATGGATTAAACAGAGATAAAATTGTTCGTGATCCAATCATTGTGAAAACTAAAGGCGACTATGGTAACACGAGTAATCCAAATCCTAAAGTTAGGCGATGTACCATTTGCAAAGATGTGGGACACACAAGGCGCAAATGTCCATCTCTCCATACCCAACAAGCAGATGTTGATGGTGATGGCTCAGATGCACTTAACGAAGATATGGTATAGGATATGCATGCAGTATACAGTATTGCAGAATGATCCGGTAATCAAGTACATTGCACCCCATTACAATACTTTAATAATTGTTCATATAATAGTTATTATTTAATTTATTTTATTAAATAAAAGTTAAATTTCGTTTGCAGGAGGGTGTTACGAATTTGTTCACGCATTGGAGCTTGTTTCCCGAACATACATGCTAATTCAAGTTGTGAAATTGATGAAATTTAGATTCAAAGCCTTGTAGTTCTCTTTTCTTTTATTGGCATGGAAGACATTAATTGTTGGGAAATTTTTTTTTTTTTTCCAATTATTTTGGTTATAGTAGCAGTTACTTGTATTCCTTAAATATTTGTTGTAATAGAAATGTTAGGATGATGGCTTTAAAAACCGAATTGGACCGACCGGTTCACGTCAAAATGCAACAATTTACTCTTAAAAATTTTCAGCCTCCTACTTTCCCCCAAATTTTCTTTTCCCAATCTAAAACTCCGAGGATTTCTACAAGACGGTGTGTTAAATTTTCTTTTCATAATTTTCCTTCCTTTATGTTTTAAGACTTCTTGAGTAGGTTAGTTCTGTTCATGCCACTGATATGGGTGATCCAAAGATGAGTTTTGATGGTCAAATTCTATCTTTTTCCAAGTTAAGAGATACTGATATATTTGTATTGTGTATGGACATTTGTGTATAAGTCAAGACATAGTGGTATACTTGTGTGCATAGGTTTGATTCTTTCTCTCTCCAAGCTTCATGTATGAGAAACATGAGGTCCTGTATGAATTCCTCTTATTGCTTTTACTCTCTGAATCTGACTTAATTTTCCATGTTGCAGCTAAACTTCCCCTATCAAGTTGTTTCTATCGTTTCTGGTGCTCTGAATGATGCAGCATCAAAGAAGTATGATTTGGAGGCATGGTTTCCTGCTTCTCAGGCTTACAGAGAGCTGGTGCCCTGTTCAAACTGTACAGACTATCTAGCAAGAAGAATGGAAACTCGATTTGGACAAAAAAAGGTAGATCATGTGAACTATTTTGTTACTTCCTTTTTTTTGATAGGTAAAGGAAAGAATATTAGTAAAAGAAATATTCATAGTGTGCATAAACAGCAATATTGAGTATATAATTTTTTATTTAGGTGAAAAGAGTATATTAATTAAACAAAGTTAGAAACAAACAATTTATTGGAAAACTTTTGTTATTGAAGAATAGAAACTTGGAGAAAGTTCAGTGCTGTAATATTTTCGTCTGCAAGTCTTGAGTAAAATGAGGATTGTCCAAATAACAAGAAAACATAAGAAACATCAAGATTATGTTTGCTGTTATAGAATGTATCATCATGCTTTGTTGATAACAAACCTTTATTGTGAGGATGATTAAAAAAAAGGGATGTACGGGTATTTTATATTGGCAATTGAACCTAGATTATACCTTTTTCCTTTCTGATATAATGATTTTAGTATCAACTGCATTCAACTTCTTATATTATATGGCTTTTTCAAATTTCTGATTGTTTGTCCATTGTTATTTTGTGCTACTGCAGAACAATGAGCAGACAAAGAAATATGTACACTTGTTGAACTCTACTCTCACAGCAACAGAGAGGACCATGTGCTGCATTCTTGAGAACTACCAGAGGGAGGATGGTGTTGAGGTACCTGAGGCTTTGCGAGAATTTATGGGTGGAAAGACCTTCCTACCTTTCAAGACCAAGCCGGTCAGTGAAGCCAAAGGAAGAAACCGAAGGCCTAGTTTTATTATTATAATAAGCTTTGACTGAGTGTTAGCTGGGAAGTAATTAACATTTCAATGTTTTTTATGAAGGTTATCGTCCACCCTACGACATTTTTCCGGAAAAAAAAAAAAAAAAACAAAAACGAATGGGTGGAAACGGTAGAGATTATATTGTTCGAATGCATTGTTGAGAAATTGGAAAACTTAATTTATGATCAGTTTTTAAAGATGATTTTGCAAGATTGAATTATAGTAGATTGATTTAAAGCAGGCGTTGTTGCATCTGCAGGATGAGTGTGACCATTCTTGCAGTTTTTAAGTATATCAATGGGAAGTTATGCTTGAAAGCTTGCATTTTTTTTTTCTTCAAAATGGATGTATAAGTTGCAATTGTTGTAGTGCTAGGTTATGAATGTGACTGTTTATGAAAGCAAAGACAGATTGATTTGTGAATCCAATTGCTTCAACTTCACTAATAAGTTCACATTAAGGGATTGTAACAAACTGATTGATAAATAACATGTTCTGGCTTATGAGCTATTAAGTATGGCAATGGCTTCTTTAATTACACTCCCGGCTTCTGAAGTTTACATTTCTTCTTCTTTTGCAGGACACGCAAACCCAATCAATTTGGTCAAGCTAGCCCAAACTTCACCTCAATTATGAAACAGTTTGAAAAGAGGAACATGGTGTGGAAACTTGGGCTTAAAATATTCAGCAAACGTTTGTAATGAAAAGTCCAATCTTCTCTATGATAGCCGCACGACGATCTTCTCCCCTGAAGGTCGTCTCTACCAAGTTGAGTATGCAATGGAGGCCATTGGAAATGCTGGAACTGCAATTGGAATTTTATCAAAGGATGGTGTTGTCTTGGTCGGTGAAAAGGTCACTTCCAAACTCCTTCAAACCTCAACATCAACTGAGAAGATGTATAAGATTGATGATCATGTATCATGTGCTGTCGCTGGAATAATGTCGGATGCCAGCATCCTTATCAACACGGCTAGAGTCCAAGCCCAGCGTTACACTTTTGCTTACCAAGAACCAATGCCTGTTGAACAGCTTGTCCAATCTCTCTGTGATATCAAACAAATGGCCTCTTCTTGGTCAAGAACTTAATAAACTGTTTTATATGGCTTGACTTATGCTATCTACCCCAGTCAGTTGCACTAAATCATAATATTGTGCAGCACATATCAAAATGCAGTCTAACGTCAATGGGAAATGGCTGTCAAGCATTTAGGCTATACTTACGTGATTGTACATTCCTTGGTGACTTGTATGCAGTGCTTAGATGTAAATGAAAAATGAGCCTTATGCTTTGTAATATGTTAAAATCTATGATGTAGTCATATTGGAAGCAAAAAATCCCTCTGTCAAAGCACATCCAAATTCTAAAATTTTTGGGTCAGCTTCAATATGGAAAGCTATGGCAAAACCAACTATTTGAATTCTTTAACTAAAATTTAAGTGACTTTGTTCTGAAATAACATTAAAGCTTAAATTACTCTAAAAAGAAGCAACGAGCAGCTTGAATGACTAAAATCAATACGAAAGAGCATGGCACATTTTAATTGAGGGGGTAAGTTTCTGGTATGGCATTTTCATCTTCTTTCCACATTTTAATTGTCTTGTGATAAGGCATTTAATGCATGTGCTTTCTTCAAAATTGTTGATTTCTCTTTATTTGCTTTATCAATCACGAGCTCTACAGCTAGCTTGTATCGCATATTCTTTGATCTTGCGTCCTACAAATAATTCAATACATAAATAAAAAATATATACAAAATTCCAACAAAACTTGTATTTTATTTATAAGAATAATATTATCTCGAAAGAAAGGTTGTCCTTGATATGATTAAGATATATGCGTTTAATCACATATAGGCCGCAATCATACCTGAAAGTAACAATTACTTATTAAAAAAATGATATTTGAACTTTTTTCATAATTGCATATTAAAATTTAAAACTTACCCATTTTTCTGTGTATGATTTGTGCTTGATGATATGAAGGGAAAGTCAACAATCTTATTGGTATATTTATCTGTGAACAATGAAATCAAGCTGAAAACATTGCACCGACATCTGTGAACAATGAAATCACAATTGGAAACATGTGCATTGTGAACAATGAAATCACCACTAAGATACAAAAAAAAAAAACTACAAACTGAGGGAAATAACAATTGGACCCACTAAGATTCAAAAAATATAAGAAACAAGGACAGATAATAGTTCCATTTTTTTAAATCTTAGAAGAATGGCAGGTTTAACCAGTAACAACTCCTAATCATTATTTTTGGTAGCAAAAAAATTAGAGGAAAATAAAAAATGGTCAACGGTCCAAAAAAATTTAAACAATTGTCACCCTCAATTTCTCTTTCTGTCTCCTCTTCAATTTTGAGTGTCAGATACCAAAAAACTAAATTCTGGATCTGGGTTTTGAATTTTGGACCTAATGAAACCTGAATTTGGGATATGGTGCTTGGTACTAGTCTCACTTTGTTTCACAGCCAAATCATCACAGTGTAGCCAAGGGTGTAACGTAGCTTTGGCTTCATACTTTGTATGGCAAACTGCCAACCTCACTGTCGTAGCTGATTTTTTACAAGTATCTGACACTAATGTAATCCTTAGCTACTACAAAGACTCAAGCAGTAACACCTGGATTCGAACCTTTTCAAGAATAAATGTTCCATTCCCATGTGATTGTATCAGTGGTGAATTCTTGGGTCATGTTTCCCAATACACTACTAGGCCTGGTGACACATACGATGTGGTTGCAAAAACAAACTATGCAAATTTGACCACTCCAGAGTGGTTGCAGAAGTTCAATAGCTATGACCCCAACAAACCATTTCCAAATAACTCAACTTTGAATGTCACAGTTAATTGTTCATGTGAGAAATAGCACGGTTTAGGAGGATTACGGGTTGTTTATTACGTACCCGTTAAGGCCTTATGAGACTGCGGACTCACTTGCAATAGAGGGGAATCTTACTGCAAATTTGCTGCAGATGTATAACCCAGGTGTGAATTTTAAAGGGAGTGGCATAGTGTATATTCCGGGCAGAGGTGATTATTTTGTTATGCTTTTACTTTGTGATTTTTGTTGCAAAAAATTGAATTTTTGTTCATGTTAGCTTAATTGAAGTTTAAATGTGTTAAAAGTGTGAGAACTAAATGGGAATTAGATATCTTCTTGTAGAGAAATTAGTAAAGACTTTAGTAGGACAACATGTTTTATTCATTGCTTATATGGACACCTTAAATTAGTGATTTCATGCTGTATTTTGAGCTTAGATCCTCAATGTTATCTGTGAATGTTGCTGAATGATGAGATAAGGATGGTTGCAATAAATAGAATGTCCATGTTTCATTTTAGGATGTGGAGGGTGGTTTTTGCCCAGGAATATGTAAAAAAGGAAAGGTGTGAGCTTGAGCATCCAGTTTGCTGCACTGACTTCTGTTATAGGTTTTTTTCTTTGGTTTGCTTTACTTTCTTGTTTTTTCATTAGCACTCAGACTAAAAAGGCAACAAGAGTTCATTCATATTTTTGGTAGGTAAATTTATCCAATTTGAAAGATCAGTATAGCCACCAAATAGAAAAGTTCATAGCTTCCTGAGCACAAAGAAAAGCCAAACACACATAACTATCATGTTTTAAAATCTGTTCATATAAGCCTCCTGCACAATCCAATGCCTCTCTAAGCCCAATAGCGTCATAGATATCTAAAATGTTAAAATCCTAAAATTTAGATTAATTTGGAACCAACGTCAAGCGACTTTTGCCAACTGCAATTACAATCAACTGCCCTGCTTCCTTTCCTGATCTTCATTTTCTTTGCAATATCAGCTTTAGTTACAAGGAAGAGTTAAACTGACTTTAATTTTAACATCCTTTTGCAATGTAATTTTTACTCTTAATTTTGATCCAGTTAAGATTTTATGCACAAAACAAAGAGAGAAATTGCCGTACCATAGCAAGACCCAAGAAAGCATTTCAACGAACATGTTGTTGGCAACAGTAAAAATCCAAAACAATATACCATTGGGATTTTACATTGCTCAAAAGCAGGAGCAACATATAAGATGAAAACAAATTAAGCAAAGGAATTGACTTACTTGTCAGTGCTGGGGACAGAGAGAAAGGGCTGAGAATGTTGAAGACAAAGCAGATTGGCATGGAGGGAGGGGCGACGATTGAGGTGGTCCAAGAGCGTGGTGATCGTCCCAGATGGAGGTGGTCGAGGTTGTGTTGAAGACGACGCAGATTGGCGTGGAGGGAGTGGCGACGACTGAGGTGGTCCAACAGCGTGGTGATCGTCCCAGATGGAGGTGGTCGAGGTTAGATATCAAAGATTGGATATGGGCAGTAATATTTCTTGCTCGAATCCATTTAAAATTTCAATCTTCAAACAGAAGAAGAAGCTCTGTCATCTCGGAAACACAAGACGCTAGGGGAGAGCTCAATGAGATGGAGCAAACTCATGTTGTTGCTGTACAATGAGATTACGGGAGAAACAGAAATATGTTTTCAATAAAAAGAGAAATAAGAATTAGCCGGTAACAGGTTTTAGTTTTACTAGGAATAAATGGTCAAGATTAAAACACTTAAAATGAATGGTTAATATTTTAAGTGGGTATGGTACCCACAAAAAAACTATGGGTACTGTAGAATGACCCCCCAATTATGGGTTCCTGATGCAGGACAGCGTTGATATCCTTGATATTAAGGAGCTACCTTGTTGAAAGGTGGAGAGCATCTGGTGGGAGAGGGGAAGGAGAAAATAAATGTAAGGTTGGGGTTGATTGGATGAGGAGAAAAGATCTTACTTGTATAGATTTAAGTGGAGAAATTCTTGGAAAGTTTTAGTAATAAATCAGAAAGTGCCTGGTATTTTACAGATTCAGGTTAGGAAGAATAGAAGATGAGACTTATGGGAAATTTAGTGAGAAAGAAATTACACATTGTAGAACATCAGAGTAAAGAGAATTAATAGAGAGAAGTAGGGGAAAGAAGCAAATGCCAATAACTGTAGCAAAAAAACTCAAACTTGAGTTAATTTTCAATATTACCATGACAATATGCTTCTATGATAGAACTTGCTTCATAGGGAACCACTGCATTGTAATCTTCTTGCTTAAAATACTTGATGGTGAAGTAAATACTGTAAGCTACTTTTAAGTTGCTTTAGAGTTGCTTCCCTCTAAAGTACGTTGAGTTAAGTAATTCTAGGACAATGAACATCTAATACTTGATTAGTGAAGACTTCCCGTGTACTAGGGTTGTGTCCCTTTTGCGCTTTTCTTTTAATGGATTTTTATTAAATATAAATAAATGCTTGACTACTGAGGAAAGTATTGATAATCATAAGTATCCTACATTTCAAATTTGATATTTTTACTGACAAATCTCCAATATAAGCTGCTTGATAACATCCACATTGACTGTCTAAGCTTGGCTGCACTTACGGTTTTGTCCCTTTGTGTGGCTGGCCAACCATAGGGTATCAATAGCTCTGCTATCCTTATATTCCTTTGTATTTTTTGCTGGCTTTGGTTTCCAGAGTATACATTTTTTGTTCAGCCATCCAAGGGGTCCATCTTTTCCTCATACATGTTGAATACTTAAGCTAGTGCATTAATGTAGCTGCGTATCATGTGTTGTCTAGTATAGTTTCATTGTGCTGTGAGTAAAAAATATATGATATATTTACAACAGAGAATACCCTCCTAGAAACAGCCAATGTTTTTGAAGTTCCTAGGTTTAGCCAATCCCTTGTAGATGAGAATAAGATGAGTTATGACAAAATGTCTACTCCACTAATATAAAAGTTAAATCTAGTATTACTTGTTAGTCTGTTAGAGTGGCTTAACAGGTTTAATTATTTGATTTTGAAATTTATTTATCTGAAATTTGTTCCAATTTTAAAGAGATTGAAGAGTTCATTGTCACAAATTAGGCCAACATGGGATGTTGTAATTATTAAAGTTGGAAGCAAAATGGTTTTCTCTTCAAAAAGAAAATGTTGACTATGATGACTTTCTCTTCAAAAAGAAAATGTTATAAAATTTGAAGTGGATGAGTTTGATGTAATTAAATGTTATATACACAAATGCTTTTATGATTAGATATTTATTTATTTTCCATTTTGGGAAAATATATATTTCCTGCCTTTAAATATTATATTTCTGTATAAGACCTTGGTGGCATCACTGTGTTCAAAGATATGTTGCGCTGCTGAAGCTACAATTTTCTATTCTGTGAACAAGATGTGGAATGAAGGGTATTTGATAATTACTTTGGAAGTAAACATGGTATTTACAAATGCCAATGTTATTTGAGACTTGGATTTGTTAATTCTTATTATTGGTCAAGTAATGGCAAGGTCTTCAACACACCTTGTTTTTAGATGGTATACATTTCACCCTTTTGAAGACAAACTATTGTTTTCTCATTTAATCTTTTATTCAAAAGATTCTAAATGTTCATTTCAATTTGCTGAATTATAGCCCCATTGTCATTTCATTCCCAACAACAATTCTAGTGACACGAAATTTTTCATAATAGTTAATGTGGTCTGGTGTGAAACTATGAATGGTGTATAGTAAAACTTAGATATAATTCCTTACGTTAGGTACATTAGATTCCTTAATTGAATTCAAACATATAACTACATTGAATTTATATATTCTTAGAAAAGATAACATTGTTTGTATTTAATTGGTTAATAAAACCATATGTTTGAATTCAATTGGGAACCTAATGTACCTAACCTAAAGAACTGTACCTAAGTTTTACCTATATAAGTAGTGTTAATGATGGGTACATGTGAAAGTAATATTACTTCAAAGCTAACTTATCACCTAAGCAAAAATAATTAAAAACACATAATCTATCAAAAAATTAAACACACATGAAATAAATTATTTTGTTTGTTGGCTTGTCTTGCTGGAAGAGTAAAAGTACAAAGGAACAATGAAAGTAGCAAAATCATGCTTCAACGATTGCGATGTACCAAGAAAATAAATGCAAAGCAAATAAGGCCCATAATACAAATATCACCAAAAAGAAGTAGCACCTCCATGAGCCAACCGCAAATTTAGGCCATGTGATCGACCGACCACCTAGTGTCAATGTAAAGATCACAAAGGTTTTGTCCTAAATCGAACAAGAAGAAAGGGAAAACCCAAATAAGAAGAAGATAGTCATATTCGTATGTTCCTGGTTTGCTTACAGCATGCCATTCGGATGAGAATTATAAAGCATACTATGTTTTGATCTTTGACATTCCTCTTTCCAATAACAATATAGCTTACTCCTTGGGTTGATCATCATCGTCATCATCCTCAGTCCATACCAATAAATTATAATCTGCATAATCCGATTCCGAGTCATCATTGTCCGCGACATGATCATCCTCATCCTTCACCCTCATCCTCATCCTCATTCTCATCCTCATTCGATCCCTCATCCACATCTCATTTCGAAATGTCATCTACCTCCTACCCATCAGATCCGCATCATCCCATTCAAAGTCATCATTGTCTGTGTCACCCTCATCCTTGTTGGGTGGCCATAGGGTAACCACTGAAGAATTTGTTGAGAATCCTGTAGGCTCGTCTTCCTCATCTACCCGGGGTACCTGCACAACCATTAATTGAAGAATGATAACAATCTACTATTCTGGCAAAGCAATAAGAAAAACATTAACATATAACGAAATTTGTCCCAAGTACGTTTTATTCTATGGCTTATCAGTATGGACATATATAGGAATAAGAGGATCTTTATCAGCACAGACAGGATAGTGTTATTAATCAAATATTATTATTAGTAGTAGTACTACTAGTAATTGAGTGAAAATAAAAGTAAAAACTGCAGGATAGTGAGTATATACCTCTCCGTTTATATGTACACTTTTGTCTGGAGCACGAGTAAATTTCGTGGTCATGTTGGGACACCTTTGCACATTTAAGCCATACGATTTTAATTTTGGCAGTATAGCATGATAGTTCCTTGGGCAGAAGTTGACAAGGCTTGGTAGTCCTTCGAGTGATATCTTGCGTATCTGAGGGAGCCTTACATCTTTCTGAACTACAATGTCTCCTTTATCTTCATTTGTGAATACTTCCACTAATTGAGAGGCTCCTTTTACTTTGAGAATAGTTAATTGTAAAAGACTATCAGCCATGGTTATGGGGAAGAGATATTTCAATTTATTGCACCCTTTGACGCTGACAATTTTCAGTTTAGGAAAGTATAAAGGCTGAAGATGATTCTCTAATAAAATCTGATCTTCATCTTTAGCAATTAGATATTCCACTTCATCACACGTTCTTATTTCAAGCCATTTCAAACTTTGCAGGCTTCGAGCAAGAATGGGTGTGAAGAGATGCTTCAGTTTATAACAACTGAACACTTCTAATTCTTCAAGATTGTCAAGATTTAGATATTGGGTTGGACCCTTCAATATACACCTCAGTTCAAGTAGATCGTGCAAAATGATTTTCTTTAATCTTGGGTGCAATAGATTTTGTTGCTTTCCTTCTCCAATAAGAAGTCCTTCAAGCTTAAACACCTCTAGCAACCCTCCACAACTTTTAATTTCCAATTCTTCCAAAGTTAACAAACCTTGCATCAAAATGATTGAAAGTGCATTGCAGTCGTCCCCACACCTCTGTAATATTTTAAGCTACACATATACCAATTTTATTCAATAAATGAGATTTAAATATAGCTTAAAATGAATCAACTTTAAGAAATGTGTTTGGTGTCATTATAAGGATGAGTATCAAAAATGAAACGACATGGTTCATATGTTTCAAAAATTTTGTGTAATGATGATGGTTGACTAAAAATTTGTGTTTCATTAATTAATGCAATCATGTGTTTGAATTCAATTGAGAAACCTAATATACCTAACCTAAGGAACTATACCTAAGTTTTACCCTATATGATATAATAAGCATACTTTAATA
Organism: Fagus crenata; assembly: GCA_014362285.1. Taxonomy (NCBI): domain Eukaryota; kingdom Viridiplantae; phylum Streptophyta; class Magnoliopsida; order Fagales; family Fagaceae; genus Fagus; species Fagus crenata. Next base: position 37,008 of record BKZX01029768.1, on the reverse strand, counting down.
ACTATAATTTAGAGTTTTTTTAAGTCTCATTTATTATTATAGATGTGGCAAGGCTTCAATTAAAAGTATAACATTTTTATTTTATTCTATTTTAGATATGCTAGTCCTAAGCTACAGTTCACTACTTGAAATTTTTAGTATTCCGATTTATTCAAAATTTCAAACACCGCGGATGCATAGGTTTTATCCAAAAAGTGCAAAAACCAAAAAAAATAAAGAATTACCTTTCCAAGCGCTGGCACATTCGCTTCCAAATCAGCAAAAAATGACAATTTCATTTTAGGACAGTTCACCACTTTTAGATCCTTCAATGATGGCCAAACGGAAGAATTGTTTCCATCCCTAACATCTCCTTCTTTTTCATGGTCAAATACTTGCTTTAATTGAGGAAGATCTTCTAATTCTAGACTTTCTAGTTGCGGAAGATCTTGAGCAACTAAGAGCGGAAAGATATATTCCAGTTTTCCGCAATCTTTTACATAAATAGTCTGTAATTCTGGGAGGCATATTGGTTGACTGTGACTCTCCAATATCATCCCTTCATCCTCTGAAATTATTTGCTTCAGTTGATTGCAGTGCACAAGGTGGAGCTTTTTTAGCTTTTTCAGACTTAGAGCAAGAAACGGCGAGAAGAGACTAACCAATCTCGTGCATCCATCTGCGACAAAATCTGTGAGATTGTTGAAGATTACATAGTGGTTGGGCCCCTCACATATTGTTCTCAGACAACTCATTTTCACTAGATGTAGTCTAATCAAATTGGCGAACATAACAGTATGATCTCCTCTGCTAGTTGTATCAACGATGCATTCCATCTCACAAGACTCAATCCGAATATATTCCACGGTACGAAACAACTTCTTAAATGCGTTCATTGAGAAGACATTCAATTCTTTTATTGCTAGGACTCTTAAGTCAAAGCATTTTGTTCTAGTATCTTCGTGGAAAAAGTAGGGAGAACAGTTAATGCATATGTGATATCTTTGCAAGCTGGGGAAAACAAATCCTTGGGGTAAATACTTCAACTCCAACGACAAAGAGAGAAAAACCAAACGAGGTAATGAGTTCAATTCTGATAAGTTAGCGTTGCTTGTCCCTTCAACATCCCAATTCTTGAAGCTATATTCATTCATAATTAGTTCTTCTAGTCGGGATAATCTTTGTATCACGTTTTGTGGAATCTGCTTTAGTTTATAACAATTTCTCAAATCTAACAATCTTAAACTCTCCATTTCCCCTAATTCATTTGGCAATGCAATCATTCCACATCCTCGAAAGCTTAGAGTCTTAAGTCTCTTTAGCTTTCCCAATGAAGAAAGGTTGTCACTGAAATCACAATTTATTAAATAAAGGCTTTGAAGATTTGTCAAGAATTGGAGTGAATGTGATGATAAGATTTTATCTTCTAGTCTAAAAACCTTGAGACAATTCAACCCTTCAAAAAATGTGTTGGAGATTTTTTTGGAACCTTCAATTCTACCCAATAACAAAATGTTGAGTCTGGGACATACCAATTTATCAGGAAGCTGTTTGGTGTTAGAAGCCATCAAGGAGATTGTTGTGACTCTTTCAAAGTTCATGTTTTTCTCTAAATGAGTGCAGGCTCTTAGCTTGAATTCATTTTCCCCTTTGGATGCTATCCACAAACCAACATCACGAACCATGTCATGCATCCTCACATATTGTTTTGCATGGCCTTTCAACAACAGAGAAGAATCTTGGAGTTGATTAATTGCCACGCGCACTTGGCTCCTTGCTTCATCAAGTGAGTTAACATCTTCGTACTCCTCCAGCCCCATTGCATATCTAGTTAACTCCTCAATGTCAATCTCATAATCTTCTGGAAATATCGAACATAGTAAGAAACACAACTTGGCTTTGCACTTTAAATTATTATAACTCCACTTAAGACATGAATAAGCATTTTTTTCTTCATCAACACCATATATATCAACAAGTCTAGACTTTCTTAGTTGCTGCAGTGCCTCCTTCCAATCATCAAGAGATTTTCCTGTTAGAGCCTTTCCCACAGTAACAATTGCTATGGGCAAACCTTTGCATTCTTCAACAACTTTCTTGACCACATCATTCAGGGCAGGGGAGTCATTAAAAATACTTGCATTTTTTTTAATTAAAGCCAATGATTCCTCCTCGGATAAGAACTTTAGTAAGATCTTCTTCGAACAATGCATTAAATTACATACATGCTCCCTGCGTGTGGTTAGCAGAATTTTGCATTTCTCTTGATCTTCTCCAGATGGAATTCCAATATCTCCCAATTTGACTTCTTTCCAAACATCATCCAAGATAATGAGGATCTTCTTCTCTGCCTGCTTTATTCTTAACCATATTCGCTTCGCTCTTCCACTGTCGCTCTCTTCACCAAGTTTCAAATCTAAACAATCTGCAATTTCACCTTGGATTTTTCTGATGTCTGGAGTCAGGGACACAGTAGTCATCACAATATCACTGAAAAGATCTTTGGCTTTCTTGCATACGTCCCTCACCAGGGTTGTCTTACCAACCCCTCCGAGTCCATGTACTCCAATCCTCTTACAATTATCATCACGTAAGGCCTCCATAAGTTCTTCGAAAATCAATTTTCTAGATTTGAATACCTCACAATCACCATTGGATGAAAAGATCTCTATGCCAGTAGTTGGAGCACGGTGGGTCAGTTGTTCGAAGTACTTAGCATCTTGGAGCAACTTCACTGCAGTTGTTGTCTTCTGTGTGGCTTGCTTCCCTAATTTATTTCGCAAAATCCAATCAGGACGGCAACCCTTAAAACACATTTTGTCTATTTGGATTTGATTTTCCAGAGTCTGCACCTCTTCATTGAACTGAGTCACATTTGTCAGCCACTCTTGTACATCATTCTCAACAACTTCAGTATTTTTTAAGGCTTCTTCAATAGTGTCTTGCATCGCTTGCTTCTTCTTTTCTAGGCGAACTTTTGCTTCAGTTAGATCACCAACGATTTTCTTGAAACGGAACAAATAACCAACATGACGTTTGATGGGCTTTGCAGTGCATTTTCCAATTTCAGCTGCAGTGGAGCCCGCACATACCGTTAATATATCCATCCAATCCAATCTGAGAATAAAAGATAATTATATTTCTTAAAAAGGATACAAGATTAAAGATCAAAGTGAAAATTTCAAAATTAAAAGGTATACCTCGTTGACACACTTGAGGGTAATTAAATGACAAGGGAAACAATTGCCACCAATTGCCTAATACTCCTTGCTCTTCATCTGTAAGGAAAAATGATAGTAAGAGGTACTTCCTTTCTATTTTTTTTTTTTTTTTGGTTGGGGGGGGGGGGGGGGGGGGGTGGGGGGGTTGTTTAATTACTCTTGATTGTAGCCATCCATCCTAAATTATAGGGATATGGTACACCCTAAACTTTAAAACTTTGTAATCAATACCTTAATTTGAGAATAATTTGCAATATCTACTCACCATCGAAATTAAAATCTAAATTTATGATGCCTATTTCAAATGCTATTATAATTTATGGTATACATTGCAAATGCTCATAATTTGGGATGGATAGTTGCCTAGTAAACTGTTAATTTTTTTACCCCAATTTAAACATTAGGATGAATATTACAAATTAACATCAAATTAATGTGTTGATTTCTCAATTTTGAAGTTTAGGGTGCATATTATAAATATCCTTATGATTTAGGATGGAAGATTGTAATTATCCTTTCTTTTTTTCCCTATTGCCCGTGTAAAAGATGGATGCAGGAGAGTTAAATTCATTTGTGAATTAAAAAAAGAGGCCATTTAATGGCTGCTAAGTGCAAAGATTGAACCAAAGCATCCGTGAGTTTGGAATTTTTTCTTTGTCTTGGTTCTTATTTTCTCAATCCGTCTGATTAACAAGTGAAACTAGTAAACAAAACATGAAAATATATGTATATACTAGCAACTTTTCGTAATTGTCATCTTTTATATGGTGTAGCATTTTAAGGAAATGAATCATTAACTTTAGCAATTGGTATCAAGATTACTCAGATGTAAGGTACGTATGGGTTGAGACTCTGGTCTACACTCCTTTTTTTTTTTTTATAAGTGGTTTGCCTACCTTCTACACTTATCAAACACTGTAAAGGATTTTTTAGAAATTATTTTCCATTTTCAGAAATTATTTTACGGCGTAACAAACGCACTCTTAATACGATCTACACACTTTTTTTTGGAGGTACAATGTGGAAACATGCTTCAAACTGACATAATTCTTCTTACTTTTTCTTTTATAGGTAAGAGTTTGACTATACTTGTAAGTTGTAACTTTCAGTCTTTCATTGAACATAATTTTTATGGACAATTTAAATAGTAAAATATTATTATTTATTGAAAAAATGACTAAATATTATTTAACTCCATTTAACAATATAAATTGTAGTTGTTAAAAAAATAATAACTTAAATTACAAATAATTATTGAGTTTTAGAACAAATATTAATCTAACTCATTTTTTATATTATAAATTTATGTACACTTTATCAAATAGAAAATTGACATATTACTAATTGACAATTTTTTCTATGTATGATGTGAATCGGTTTAGTTAATTCTAGATAACTGATTATTATCTAATTAAATTTTATATATGATTATTTTAAAAGGTTCTTAATATTAAAAAAAAAAATGTAATTAGAGTTGTGATTAGGGATTCCTACATCTTGTAACTCTTTTTTGTTCAATGCTAGTATTTATTATCTAACACAACCTTGCTTTTAAGTGGAACAATTCTAAATACTTAGGCCATAATAGCTTGAGAACTTGAATTAAATAAAAAAGGTTAATTACACTTTTGGTCCTCAACGTTTGGCCCATATTTCAAAATAGTTCTTAACGTTTTAAAATGTGTCACTTTAGTACTCAGCATTTCATCATTATTTAATTTTAGTCTTTGCCGTTAATTAAGTTGTGGATGAAAAAAGTTGACTTAACTTACAAAGTATTAAAATAATAATAAAATAGTGATGTGGCATCCAAATCAGCTCACATTTGAGGATTTCATATTAAAATTCTTTAAGGATCTGTTTGTTTGAAGAGAAAAGATTAGAGGAAAAAAAGGAAGGAAAAGAAAATTGGAAATGGGTGTTTTCCACGTTTGGTTGGACAAAAAATGGGCGGGAAAAGTGGCGGGCCCAAAAGTTTTCTCTTCAGGCTCATAAAATTTTGGGCTTTAAAGTCAAAAGACTTATTTTCCCTTTTCCACATTAACTTAATTATGGTTAATGTCATTGTTGTAACTTTCTAACTAGTAAAGTTTCTTCCTTTATTTTTCTAACATGATGGCTTCTGCTTTTTGTATTTTCAGTTTCACTTTGTCTTAGATTTGCAGAAACTGGAATTGCCCTCCTGAAATCGTAGAATGGATTTGTGGTGGGATGGGCTCGATTGCTAAATTGGTGTTTAGTAAGGATAATTAAATAAAATAAAAAAGGATAACTTTAGTATTATTCTATGTAATTGGAGCATAATAATACATTTATATTAACTATCTTTTACATCCTCCCATTTTTCTTCTCAATCAAACAAAGAAAATTTATATTTATTTCTTATTATTCCACTTTTCCATCATCCCAACCAAACAGACCTTATCCCTCACTCATCTCCCCCATTTGTGATCACCCCACCCCGGAGGAGCTGGTCAGAATTCAAAGCAAATTAAGCCTCATTAATATTAGAGATGATGACAGAGCAATCTGGTGATTGGTCAACTACAAAATTTGGCAAGTTTTCTCTAAACAGGGTTCTATGCTGCAATAGAGGTATTAGCCTTTTTGACTGATGTGTAATATGTTGTACTGATTTCTTTTGTTTAATGAAAATCTTATTGATTTATCAAAAAAAGAAAGAAAAAAATGTTTGTGGCCTATTTCGCACTTTTAAATGGAGTAGAACATATTGGATTTAAAATATATGTTTAAAACATGATTTCTTTGCTAGTGTCATATTGTAATAATGGTATATCTACAGTATATATCATTTTTTTTTAGAGAAACGAAAAAATGTCATTTTATATTTTAGTAATTACTTTACTCAATTCATAATTGCATTGGTTAATGATTCTGAATACACAGACACAATCAGAAACCCTAAAATCACTTAATTTTCATTTCTTAATTGATATTGGCCAGCTAGTTGAACAAAATCCCCTCACCAACCCCCTAACTCTTGTGCAGTTGTGCCTATAAAGAAACTCCTACTCCATTTCTTTTCTTTTCCTTTTTATAGTTATTTCGAAAAATCTAGGATTGATATACATTTAGGGTATGTTTGTTTGGAGAAAAAAGAGGGAGGAAAAGAGGAGAGAGGAAAAAAGTGTAGAGAAAATGTTTTCTATGTTTGGTTGGAGAGTAAAATAAAAAAGTGGTGCGGCCGGGCTTTTCTCTTCTGGCCTACAAAAATTTTTGCCCCCCTTTTCCACGTTGTTTACTTTTTTTCTTTTTTAAAGAGCCGACTTTGTTGACTTCTTTTTCTTTTTTAATTTTTGTTATAACTGTGACTTTGTTTTGATTAAAAAATTTAGTTCACTATTATTCTATGTAATAGCTGGGGATATAATATATATATCCCTACTATTACATATATTATATTATTATTTTATCAAAAGCTAGGAATATAATATAAAAAAAATGTAATAAGAATATAATAACAAATTCATATAAATTACTATTTTCGTCCTCTCATTTTCTTACTCAACCAAAATTTTCTTTCTCAATCAAATAAAGGAAAATATAATAACCCACTTTTTTTTTTCTCCCATACAAAGAGACCCTTGTAGTATAGTTGAGAATAAAGGTAGTAAGAAAGAGTCTTTTGTGATTTTCTGAGTCCCTTTTTTTGTTGTTTTACTTACCCAATTACACTCTCTTTCTTTGTTTATGTAGACACATATAAATAAAATAAAATAAATACTATAAAAATTGTAGAATACAATATGTGATCTAGCTAAATCAAGGCCAAAGGTGCTAAGAGTTTTAAGTATCATGATCAAAGATCATAGACCAACTGTATGTCGAAAAGTGGATACTAAAAAACATTGCATACCTTGCTATTTCTTTTAAGAATCCCGCAAATGGAGTCTCAAGTGAGCAGCTAACTGGAGTCTCAAGTGATGAGCAATGAGATGGGCTTAGTTAGATCTGTAAGCATTCATACAATTTTCTTAGATCTTAACATGATTAAGTATAATTCCATTATAAGATATACGATTCTTACCTTTTGAGATCTTTTGAGTCCCCTTTTTTTGTTTCACTTATATTCTCTCTCTTTCTTTCTTTCTTTCTTTCTGTAGACACATAAAAATAAAATAAAATAAGTAAGATAAAAATTGTAGAGTACAACATGCGATCTAGCTAAATCAAGGCCGAAGGTGCAAAGAGTTTAAGTATCATGACCCAAGATCATAGCGCAACTGTACGTTGAAGTTAGTGGATAATAAATTTTTTTGCATACCTTGCCTTTTCCTTTCAATATCCTGCAAGTTCTCCAACTACTTTGAAAGATGGAGATGTGAGCATTTTTCTCTACTTTGGCCTTTAAAACTGCTCAGACATGAAGTCAAGAGAATTCATTCGAGGTTTTACCGCCAACAACAACAAAGCAAAGAAAAAAACCGGTGACCGACAGTTTAATCGGGATAACTGGTAACCAGACCGATCCAACCGGTTCTAAAGTTGAACGGAATGAAGGAGAAAAATAATGGTGGAGAAATGGCACCGAAGTGAAGAAAAAAAAAGTGAGAGAGAGAATCAGAAAAGTGAAGTCGCCGGTGAAAAGGATTTCCAGCACATACTGATTTAAGATTGATTCTTGAATTCCTTAAAGATGCTATTCGTGTTCAGCAATGTGGGAAGCAGAAGAGCATTCTGAAGATTTTATGGTTGTTTACAAAGAATTGGTCAAATCATTAAATAGAAGATAAAAAGGAAAACGAGGAGATAAGGTGCGGTGGCATTTTCTTATTGGCTAGTGGGATTTCCATGAAATCTAATTGGCTAGTGGGATTTCATCAAAGAAGTACACGCTGCCCACCACCTGTTTTTTTTTTTTTTTTTTTTTTCAGCAGATAAAGAAACCATTGGCCCACTTTCTAGTAAGCCCCATGCAATTCATCTTCTTTAAGCCTAGGCTCTTTCCATTTTAAACCCAGTCGGATGCCCCATGCAATTCATCTTCTTTAAGCCTAGGCTCTTTCCATTTTAAACCCAGTCGGGGACGGAGCTACATGGGGACCAAGGGGGGCCCTGGCCCCCGCCAGCTCTTCAAGACAAAATCATTAGTAAGTAGTTTGTGTTAGTTATTGGCTTGAATAACAAAATGTTCACTTGGTTTTGTCGCAGAGGATTACAACCTATGTAAATAGGCTGTTATCAATATGACTTTGATTGATATTGGAATCGGCTACACCTCGCTTTGAATTGAATTAATCTACACGGCACAAGTATAATGACTTCAAGTGGGATTAGAAGTCCAAGAAGTATTGGGATTCTATTCAGTATAGGACTTTTATTCCTAGTAGACTTTGAAAAAGAAGTTGTTATATGTGTGCGGCAATGTGTGTGTAAAAGTATGTGCGGCAATGTGTGTGTTTGATTGTTAATTGATATATGTGTGTAATGTGCCTTATATCACAAAATTACTTTGGTCTGTCTATTAGCTTTAATTTAAGGGTTTAAAGACAGTATCCAATACAATTGAATTAAGTGCATTTAATTAGTCATAAAATTATAATTTAATTTAATTTTATAACTTAATAAATTCATATCGTCAGCTATGAATATCGTCAAAATTAAGCTTCGCAACAAAATGGAAGATGATTTTTTTAATGGGCTCCTTGATTTTATATATTGAAAGGGAAATTACTATTACGTTTCGTACAAATTCAATCATAGATGCTTTCAGTAATGTAAAAATGCATCGATTTTTATTTTCTTAGAAAATTGCATTGTAATGTATTGAAAATAGTTATTTTGTATCTTTTTCAGTTCTTGATGTTTTGTTCATACCATATGGATTCTATTTTGGATTTTCATTAAAAAAAAAAAAAAATGGTTGATTCACCGGCCCCTCCTAATATAAAATCCTGGCTATGTCCCTACGCCAATCTCACTTGCTAAACTCAAGTTCTGAGTATCCATTATATTTTATAATATTAATATGTTTTGTTGTAGTTTGTTGTTTTTATTTTCTTAACATAAAATATAAAAACTCACATAAAATTTATTAAAATGTTTTAGATGTTTTTTTAACAAATATTTTTATTTAATTTTAAAATTATTAATTAAATTAATTATGACATCACCGATTCAACTAGTAACCTAATCCTGATTGGACCAATAAACCAAGAACCACTCTCTTTTCTAGTTTTCTGATCGGTCCAGTTTTTAAAACCATAGTATTTGGTCATTTCCAAATTAAATGAACTCTTCAGAGTTTAATTTAAAGCTTGAGAAAAAGACATTGATGGTGGAATTGAACGAAGCCAAAAAGTTAGGTAAAAGTAGTCCAAACAAAATATTATTTCTATTGGAGTTAGGTAAAAGAAGAATGATAGAACCCACACATTGTGCATCACACAAGACAAGCCAACAAAATCCAAACAAATTATCTTAGAAAAACATAATAAAATGATGTTAAATAAAAATAGAATGGTGAAGCGTAAGATTCCCATGGATGAGCAATTGCTCCCTTAAAGCTTGTTGAAATTAGGAAGAAACTAAGCAACAAGAACATGGAGTAATGCTTAGTTGAATTGCAACAACTAAAAAAGTCTAGAAGCAAAAAGAAAGACGAGGTGAAGCAAGATGAATTTTGTGTTGCGTAATTTTTATCAAATAATATCGAGGACTTCACCAGGAGTTGTCTTGAGTAAAAGCCATCAAACGCTGCTCAAATCCTGCCTGTAAAAAATAAAGATTCTTTAGAGGTGGTGGCGGTTTACGCCTGATCACCCTCCGAAGATTAAGTCAGTACAGTAATTCCTCTCCTTTTTTGTGTAAGTGTATATGCTTTTCTGATAACTGAAGCACGTACCTCTTTCTTTCTGTTTGTTGTTCTATTTATAGTCTGGTCCATGACCCACTAGAGCTCCACCAGCTGTGAGGCTCTCACTTTGAGGGTGACATGACTTGTGACAGTCCCCTTTTTAGGATGATTTGACGTTGGTACATAACGTATAAAACACTATTACCAAACTCATTCAATGAATTCGGCTAATCAGTCACGTGATGATCGTCTCGTGATACGCACTGGGCAGACTGCCAAAAATCCCTCTGTCCTCATTTAATGCATCTGAGAGGTCGGTGCTATTTGTGCCGGTCAAATTGTTCAGTATCCGCTCAAGATAAACTACACGGGCTAGGATCCTTCCTTTTTCTCCGATGAAGCTTTGAAGAATTGGTCTCCTAGGCGGATCTTCCAATGCCACAAAAGGAATCGAATTGAATGCCCGGTAACCGGCGAAATTATGCCCGGTGAACAGTTTACCATATGACATGTCCATAAATATTGAACATTTAATCATCATATGGGCTTTAACCCAGTTATATGTTTATCTTCATTCCCTTGATCAGGCCCTAACTTCTATTGTGGGCTCAATGAACCCCACATTCTCTATGGGCCTGTACACATAAAAAATATTTCCTCACACAA
>BKZX01029768.1:5033-18755 GCA_014362285.1 Fagus crenata | reverse complement strand
AAAGAAAGAAAGTTATGCCTCTAGCACGAGGAAAACTTGAAAGAGAAGAGAAGTAATATCTCCAAAAAATATCAAGATTTTGACATTTACTCATTCATAAACTTTTAGTTTACTTAATGATGAAATTAATATTATGTTCTTGTGCATTTCAAATCTAAATTTATTATTTTTTTACTGCTGCACAATAAGATTAAAATCTTCAAGTTTCTCAAAAATAATATACCCATGGGCCATGCTGTCGTTCATAACAACTAATTTGTTTTGTAACTCCACCATATGGTGAAATAGATAAATTAAAACTCAAAATTTTAGCATGCTATATATATATATGTTTCTCAACATATGTTCTAGCTAGTATGAATCAAATAATACACAACCTCAAAATTTATTGCTCCCATGAATTAAAGACTCCAATTCTAAACAATCACAACGATAATACCCAACCAACTTGAGTAAAAAAGGGACCTATTCCATTTTAATGACCCTGGAATCTTTGATACAAGTCATGATCAATGAAACTTCGGTCTAAAATACGTTGTTGGGACAAAACTTTGGCAGGTAAGAAAATTGATATTTAGACAAATCAACCTAAGGGCCCTCAAAATGGAGTGTACCATCTGCAAGACTTATAGTCAGTTCTTGACCTCGTCCAATATTGCAGGATCAAAGCTGCATTCATAAATTTGAAGAAAAGAATCTAATCCCACTATTAAGTTATTGTCAAGACTTGTTCAAATATGATGGCTACAATGCAAAAATTTAGTCGATTATGTATGGTTGTTGAGCATAAGGTTCTGTCATGTGGTATTGACTCTTTATGTCCATTCTTATTTTAATTTTAAAAAAAATAGTAATGATGTGTAAAATTGTAGAGATTCAAAAGTAGTATTGACTTTAAATATTGTCTCTATACTACCTCATTTTTCATCCAACACTTAACGGTAAGGACCACTTTGACACAAGATTGAAAGGTTGAGGACCAATTTAACACAGTTGAAAGGTTAGGGACCAATTTGACACAAAGGCCAAAAGTTGAGAACCAAAACAGTATTAAACCTTTTAAAAAAAAAAAAAACACAAATTGGGCTTCATTTATTAAGATGAGTCTTAGTCCACACGTACGGGAGTATTAGAATAATAATTAAGTAATTAACTTTATCATTTCTTAACATTAAATACACTCAATAATTTTTCTCTCCATATGATAATATGATGAGGAAAGTGTTATCGAAGTCAAGTCAAAACGTGTGAGACCCACAATGTTTGTTAATAATATTAGTGTGGAATATTCAACATTCATTTTAAGGAGTTGAGACATTAATTAGAATTTGATAATTGATATCTTATACATTGGTTTTATTTTATTTTATTTTATTTTTTAAAAAATGTATACACTTTGTTTTATTTGTGTGATTTTCTTTGATATTAAGATAAAAGATGACTGAGCGTGTTGAACTAGATATTATTTTGTTCTTGTAGGACTTTTGCAAGTGGATGCCAATTAAGTGTGTGCTTCATATTAATATCATTGTGATAGAAAATTTAGTTTGAGAAAATTTTAGAGCTCAGCCCAGCCCAGCCTAACCCACTTTGGTATTGCTGCAAATAGACTCTTTATGTCCATTCTTATTTTAATTTTTTTTTTTTCACCAATTCATTAAAAAATGAAAAGGAATGGGTCTTAATGCAACAATATAAAACTTTAGAGGGTTCTAATGCTTTTTTTTTTTTAAACAAAAAAGTTAAAAGGGAGTGTTAATACATTTCACCCTTCTTTAAATATCAAATTTAGTAGATTTCCCGTCTATCACACGAGTTTGTGACTAGTTTCAATAATTTTTGAAGAACTCTGCCACAATCCACCTCTTTGGAAAATTTGGAAGTGAGTCATAATAAGAAATAAATTAAATTAAATTTCATCCTTATATTTTTAAATTTTATATTTTAGTCTTTATACTTTTACTTTTACTTTCTTTTTTTTTTTTTTTCCAAAAATCTACTTGATGAAAAATATTGATAGAATATATACATGTGTCCAGCTTCCGTCTAGTGCACTAGACGGGACATTCAAACGACACGTGTCCCAGTGTATAAAAGCACTGAGAGAAGTTAAATCCATATATACATCATAGGTTCTACATCATCAAAGTAATATTGGTTTCATGAATTCAGTTTATTATCATATAATTTTTTAGTATTTTTAATCCATTAAATGATAATAAGGACATTTTTTAAATGTTTTAAAATATAAAGTTATTTTGAAATAAATATTAAAAATTGATGACAAAATATGCACTTGAAAAAATAAAATAAAAACGATACAAACACAATATATAAGGTGAAACAAAACTTAATTGTGCTTTAAGTATATTTATCTTTCTGGCTTATAAATGCTTAATTAATCTTTAGTGAGACAATATTCCTTCTATAATTTCTTTCATTTCTCCTGTCCATTCAAAAAAAAAAAAACGATCACAGAAAATGTTGAAGTATAATTTACAATATCAATAATAATAAGTATTGTAGGTTTTTAGTCGATACCTTAGGCTCCCAAAAATAATGAGGAAGACACCTCGAGGAAACTGAAGTCTCTGCCGTTATTGTCTAGCAAAAAACAAAAATTGTTAAATTATTTTCCACTTTCATTCACAAACTTTTCCACACCTCAGTATAATCTCATGCGGCCACATTAATAATTTAATATAGGATTCTTTTGAACTTTTGCGACCCCTGTTGAACTCACATGCCAAGCAAATTCATTGCAACTTCATATGAAACACGGTATTGACTATTGACTATAATGTGAAACCTTTGGGTGGGTGAAAACAAATAATAATGTTAGAAAATAGTGTGTTACAAAAATTTATTCACATTACTACAAGTTCACGATTGTATTTGTTTCATCGCATGATTTAAGATGTGTGTCTTATGAGTTTCTATTCCCTCTATCTGTGACACCTGTCTCATTTCTCTTTCTTTGGTATACATTTAATACTATTTGCCTATGTAGTGTGGTCTTTCTCTCTTGTGATAACCTTACAATCCTAGATTAGTTGGTTCTTCTACCTTATTGTGAATAAAGATCTTACTTGAATTCAAATTCTTTCTACTCTTATGAGGTCACACATATTCAGATATCATTTGGAAGTTTGAGTTTTGTATCTGAAGATCATAGCTAAGTTAACATTCTTGAATCTGTATTGATATTCCCTATGTAGCATCTACTCTTGATGTTTACACCATATTGATATTCTCGGTGAGTCGGTGTGCCATCTACCCTTCCCTCTCGATCATTTAAGCATATTCCTGTACATGTTCTCCTTAGGCATTATGAATGTTTTGTTTCTATAATTTCTCAAAATTTTGCTGTGTGTTCTTTTTCCCCACTTGAGGTGCATATGCACTAATTTATGACCATCCGACTTGCTCTTGTACTAACTTGGCTTGTGCATGTCCTTGATGTTAGAAACCTTTCCTATTCAGTGCATTTGGTACTTATATACCATGCATGCAAATATCAGAAATAGGTTGAGAAATTGTTCCATAAGGTGGTTTTTGGTGTGGAGAAGCGAAGATTATGGATTAAACTATTAAGAGGCAGTTCACTTCAAGTTGATAGTGTTACCGACTTAAGGGATGAATAATATAGGTTGAGGTATTTACAAAAGATATCTTGGCCCAAATTCTAGTGATTAGGAGTTGTAAAATGAAATTGATTAAACTGGATCTGTGTTAATAATCTTAAATCGGATAGCTGGACAATGCTGAGTTGAGTTTGATTGTTTATGTACGGTTTCTGTACACTACTGTTATATATACACACACTAACACTACTGCTAATAATATGTTCTCATTGATTCTGTGCCCTTGCAATTTTAATTAGAAATCTGACTAATAAGCTAGTAGTTGACAGATATTGTATGTGTTATTGCATATTATGTCAAGTGGCGTATGAAGTTCTAATAATATACTCATCTGTTTTCTGTATATACCGATTTCTTGTTTTTTGAAATTCCAAGGGTGTCAACTTGAACTTCATTGAAATATGTTGGTGTTATTGTTATCACCACCATTATCATAATAACCATAAAACATCATCTATTCTGTTATTATGGTGATATATGATTATTTTAGAAAATTATTGCAATATTTCCATGTCCACACCATAGAGTACGCTGTCTTAATAGCTCAAACTACAATTATACTGCTTAAGCTTGTCTACAATCTGTGCTTTGTGAATGAATAGAATTTCAGTTGTAAATGTTAGTAGTAATATTTTCCCCCCTTCCATTACCTCTCTCTTGTTTGAATTTAGGTTGTCAATGATGTTATTTCGTCAAGAAACATTACTGAGTGGTTGCAAAAAGATGCCCTTGAGCTCATGGAACTTTCTTTGCATATGTACAAATTGTTAATTGGTTAGCCCAGTTGTGAAAATAATGATATCAACATTGATGATATCATTGACAAGGAAAACATACAAGCCACAATTTTCTCTTTCAATTGAGGGTCTATATCAAATATATTAGGCTGTTGATTTCAAATATATATTAGTTTCTTAAATGTGTATATATATATATATATATATGTTAATGTGTATATATATGGGTTTGAATCAACATCTAGTGATGCTACAAATTTTCCAACTTGTTAGTTTTGGATACCCAAATATGGGTTCCTGATGCAGGACAGCCTTGGCATCCTTAATAACGTAGTCTGTTGTGAATGGTGCATACTATAAGTAATGTAAAATTTAAATGATGGATATATGTGAAAGTATTACTCCAAAACTAACTTTATCACCTAAGCAAAATGTGAAAATTTTGGTGTCTAACATGGTTCAATAAATAAAAACACATCATCTATCAAAAAATTAAAAATTAAAAACACACATCAAATAAATTATTTTGTTTGTTGGCTTGTCTTGCTGGAAGAGTAAAAGTACAAAGGAACAATGAAAGTAGCAAAATCATGCTTCAACGATCGCAATGTACCAAGAAAATAAATGCAAAGCAAATAAGGCCCATAATACAAATAGCACCTAAAAGAAGTAGCACCTCCATGAGCCAACCACAAATTTAGGCCATGTGATCGACCAACCACCTAGTGTCAATGTAAAGATCACAAAGGTTTTGTCCTAAATCGAACAAAAAGAAAGGGAAAACCCAGATAAGAAGACAGTCATATTCGTATGTTCCTGGTTTGCTTACAGCACGCCATTCGGATGAGAATTATAAAGCATACATTGTTTTGATCTTTGACATTCCTCTTTCCAATAACAATATAGCTTACTCCTTGGGTTGATCATCATCGTCATCATATGATTCCAATAAATTATAATCCACATCATCTGATTCCGAGTCATCATTGTCCGCGACATGATCATCCTCATTCTTCACCCTCCTCCTCCTCCTCTCCCTCATCCACCTCTTATGCGGAAATGTCACCTTCCTCCTACCCATCAGATCCGCATCATCCCATTCCAAGTCATCATTGTCCGCATCACCCTCATCCTTGTTGGGTGGCCATAGGGTAACCATTGAAGAATATGTTGAAAACCCTATAGGCTTGTCTTCCTCATCTACCTTGGGTACCTGCACAACCATTAATTGAAGAATGATAAAAATCTACTATTCTGGCAAATCAATAAGAAAAACATTAATATATAATAAAATTTGTCCCAAGTACGTTTTATTCTATGGTTTATCTGTATGGACATATATAAGAATAAGAGGGTCAATATAAGCACAAGATAGGATAGTGTTATTAATCAAATATTATTATTATTAGTACTACTACTAGTAATTGAGTGAAAATAAAAGTAAAAACTGCAGGATAGTGGGTACATACCTCTCTGTTTATATGTACACTTTTGTCTGGAGCACGAGTAAATTTCATGGTCATGTTGGGACACCTTTGCACTTATAGGTTTGGCATCACCGTCCCATTATAGGTTTGCAAAACCCTATCCGCTGCACCACGACTCACAAACTCAATGAAACCATATCCATCTGATATCCCCGTTTGCTTATTGCAAATCACCTTAGCCGATATAACCTGACATAACCCAAAAGTACGAAACAATAGATTATGGAACAATATTTGTAAACCTAAGACAAACAATCTTTGATTTCAATTCTTCCCCTACACATTCTCCATAACCCTAAAAACAACAACTTTACATTACATGTCTAATTTTTTTTGGCAGAATCAAATTTAAACCTAAAATTAAAAATCACACCCAAACATATCTGCATTCGGCTTCGCATAACATAATCAAATTACAATCATGAACCCATCAAACAAAATTACAACCCCAATCTTCCAAAACCCTAAATTCCACATTTTTCCACACCAAAATCACTAACAAAACATACATCAATACAAAAACACAAAAAAAAATCTCAAATTTTCAAATCCAAGAAAGCACAAAGCCCTAACTATATATTTTTACCTCTCCAGTATGAGAAAAGCATGTGAGAAGATAACTCTCCTCCATCCAGGGAAGCAAGTCCCCGATCCATAGCGACTGGATCTCCTCAGACCCAGGATTCTGTTGGGCCGTGTACTGGGCCTGAGCTTGGGCTTGCTGAGGTGTAGGCACGGCCTGCTGGGCCCAACCAGAATGTGGTTGCTGGACCTGCTGCTGCTGTTGCTGTTGTTGTTGTTGTTGTTGGTGCTGCGGCGGCATCATCATCCACTGCTGCTGTTGCGCCAACGCTTGCTGGTACTGCTGCTGCGCCTGATCCGACGGCTTGGGTTGTGGGACCACGCCGGAAGCTGGTTGTTGCATCATGATGATGATGGGGTTTTTTATATGAATAAAGATTGAGTGGAATGGGGGAATGGTTTTTTTAAGGGGATAGCGAATCCGAGAGGAGGAAGAGATATTTTGAGGGAGGGGTGGGGTTCGTTTATATAGTGGGGGAAGAGAGACACGTGGGCTTATGGTATTGGATGGGTTTGTGATTTGGTTTCGTGGTCCTTGTGTTTTTGGTTTGGGCTCTGGTTTTTGGGTTATTGGGCTGAATTCATTACTTGTTGTGCCCAAATGAAATCATTAAATTGGGTTCTTGATTGGAAGCAAGTTCACTATCTTATAATGTACCAAATCATTGAAAAAAAAAAAAAAAAAAAAAAGATAATAAATTGTAGGGTTTATTGGCATAAAAATTTAAAGTTTTAACTTTAAATGTTATAAAATATAAACTGTAAATTGTAGGGTTTTAATTTTAATTTTTTATTTATTTTTTATTTTAAGTTCTAAATTTCAACTTAATCTTAAAGTTGTTTTGGGCCGATCCTTAGAAATTTTTTGATGAAATTACTAAATGTTTGATGATGGTGGTGAGGTTAAGGGAAAAAAAATTCGAAGTTTTGAAATTAAAGAATTTTTTTTATATTTTGTTTCTAAATGCTATACTTAAAGAACTATTCCATAAAATTAATTCTCTTGAAATTAAGTTATGCTAGGATGGTGTACATGAGTTCATGAAGTTGCTAAAAGGTAGTACTCGAAGTGAATTGCTCCATTTATATGTACGCATTTAAAAATTAAAAATTAATTTAAATTTCCCTTTTAATCATTATATTTTAAAATTATCTATCTAGTATATCTACTACTCTAATTTGCTATTCAATAATTAAAATAAAAAAAATGTTGAGTCGGTGCTTAAATTAGTGACTGAGTCCTATGAATATTAGGATATAGGAGTTAGGATTAGGACTCCAATTACCTAGCAAATAACCCCACCGACCTTAGCAATATATATACAGAGGTTTTCTCACTTTGAACGAGAAGGTTTTGTCTTTGGTTATTCCTTTGTGAGAAAGAGATTGGGTTTGAGTTTTTTCGAGAGAATCCCATCTGATCACAGTCAAGCGCTTCATCATCATGAGTGTTTGCAGGTTTGTGTGGAAGAAGAAGGTTGAGCGAGACCTTGCCCAAGGTGTGTCGCTTAATAACTATTCAAATAAGAATGAGAGAAAAAGACAAAGAGAAAGGATGGAAGAGATTGAAAAGCTTAAAAAGAGAAGGATGGAGAGGGGTGTTGAAAAGGCACAACGTGAGGAAGATATGGCACTGTTAGCTAGAGAACGTGCATGGGCTGAGTTCAAGGATTGGGAGAAGAAGGAAGAAGAGTTCCAGTTTGAACAAAGAAAGATCGGCTCAGAGATAAGATTACGTGAGGGACGTAGTAAGCCTATTGATATTCTCTCCAAGAACCTGATCAATGGCGAGATGAATGAAACATACATGATGTTTTCAAGGGGTTAACAGGAAAAGGAATGGAGGAGCTTCGTGATGACATAAAAATGCATGTGGACTTGGACAGTGCAACACCAATGCATGTAGAGTATTGGAAGGCACTTTTGGTCGTGTGTGATTGGGAGTTAGGCGCTAAGGTGCGTGGGAAAGAACATCAAGAAAGGGGTCTGCATCCCAATATTGAAGAAGAAGTCTGGAATCATTTGCAAGAAAAGACCTATGCGGAATTAGAGGCAACTCAATCCCAGATTGAGTTGCAGATGCGTGCTGGCACTGCCAAGGTGGTTGAGTATTGGGAGGCCGTTCTTAAACGCCTCGAAATATACAAGGCCAAGGCTTGTTTGAAGGAGATTTATGCTAAGTTAAAGTTGCACAAGCATATGAAGGAAGAGACTAATCAGAATGAAGAAGAAGAGGCTGCTGGTTCTTTTTCACCAGAACTATTGCATCATGGTGATGAAATTGAAGAAGCAATTGAACCTGAAGAGGACAGGGCTATGCTGGAACAGAAACGTATGGCTGTTGTAATGGAGGAAGGGGATGCAGTTTTTGGCTCTGGCATTGAAGTGAAGCTGGACTCAGGTGTATTGGTGGCATGACCAGTACTGACCAAGGAAGCCGAAATATTTCAGCCGTGTTCACACAGGTTATGAGTGGAATAAATACAATCAGACTCACTATGATCACGACAACCCGCCTCCAAAGTTTGTGCAAGGATATAAGTTTAATATCTTTTATCCAGATCTTCTTGACAAGACAAAGGCTCCAATTTACACTCTTGAGAAGGATGGGAGCAATGGTGAGACTTGCATTATAAGGTTCAATGCAGGGCCACCTTATGAAGACATCGCTTTTCAGATTGTGAACAAGGAATGGAATTATTCTCATAAGAAGGGCTTCAAGTGCACATTTGATCAAGGGATTTTGCATCTATATTTCAACTTTAATCGCTACCGCTACCGCAGGTGATATGAGATGTAACTTGTCTGTGGCAAGGGTAATGAAGATTCCAAAAGTATTGCAAGTTTTTGAGCTTATACAAAAACAGTTCGATTAATTTGAGTTGTAGACAATTATTCCATCAATTAGTGTTATAGAAACCTTTACTTCAGTTTTGTATTATTAGATTTTTGTTGTGTTATCTTCCAACATTTTTCAAGATCATCTGTTTGAATATCAATTGTAATTTTGTATTTCTATTATTGGTAGTGATCTTGTTTGGTTTGGCATAAAATGGTTCTGGGAAGATTTAGTTCTGGTTTCTGCTATGACTATGATTAAACTCAACACTCTCTGCCAACTGATTTTTAGATTTTTGAAAGAAAAAAACAATCTTTTCATTTTGGTAATTTATTTATCATAGTGGTTCTTTCCTTTTCCAAAAGAATGGTAGAGTTTCTCAACCTTAGCTTGTCTACATTGTTCAAAAGAATGTTTTAGAGGAGGAAGTTCTTGACTCTGGAGACATACTTTAGTGCTCGAGAACAACAGATTCATGCAGGTATTAGACTTAGGAGTTGATTATGATGACATTTTATCATTGAGTCACCTAATGACATTTTCACTCAAATGTTGAATGCAAAGCCTGAAGCTCTTAAATTAATAATTAACTCCTTCATTATCATATTCTACTTTGTGTGTCATATTATTTTATTTATCCTAGTAAAAATCATATTTTGCTCAGTTTTTTTAGTGTAGTTCACATGGTCAGCTTCTTAAAAATTGAATTGCAGAAAGTATAAATTACAATTTACAACAGAAGTGAAAGCTAGTGAAGCAATAGCACAAAAGATGTTTAGCAAGGGGACACTAAAAGAGATTAGCACTGATGAAGATGGTTTTGAACGTGCTTGGTTTGCTGCGACTATTGTTGAAGCGGTGGGGAAGGACATGTTCCTTGTCCAGTACCAGAGCCTGAGGACAGATGATGATTCAGGCTTTCTGAGAGAAGAGTTTGATACCCCTGCATATTAGGCCATGTCCACCAGAAACTTTTGTCATTGATTGCTTCAATCTTTTTGAAGAAGTTGATGCTTTTTACAATGATGGTTGGTGGGTGGGTGTGATTTCTAAGGTTCTTGGTGGCTCAAAATACTTGTTTACTTTAGGGGCACAGACGAGGAAATGGAGTTTAAACATTCTGACCTAAGGCTACAGCAGGACTGGTTCGATGGAAAATGGATTATGGCTTCCCGGGTATGCATTCTCTATACTAAAACTTAACCTTTGTTGATGTAGTTGTTCTGTTTTGATATTAATTGGGGTTGTTTTTTTAATTGCAAACTTGGCCTGGCTTATTCAGTATTATTAAATTCAAGGTAAGTTCACAACCATTTGGTCTAATTCAGGTGCTAAAATTGAGTTGGCAATACAAAGTTCAGTTATTTTCCAAGATTTTCTCTTTGAAACTTGAATTTTAGTAATTTTTGAAGAACTCTGCCATAATCCACCCCTTTGGAAAATTTGGAAGTGGGTCATAATAAGAAATAAAATGAAATAAATGAAAAGATAAGGGGTAAAACTCAAAGAGAAAAGCGACAATTTTGTTTCTTTAATGGTATCATCTTTCTTAGCAAAGAAAAGCCTTAATTTGGTTTCTCTAAGTGCAACTGAGTTCTTAGATTGAGTGGAAAGATTTTAGATGGCTGGCATTTTGATCTCCATTGCAGCTAAGATTGTATATCTAGTGAAAATCTTAACAGCGGATAATCTGCGCCGGCGTGGTATTCCTATAGTAAGCTCGTGCTGTATGTGCAAGGCTGATGGGGAGACTGTAGACCATCTTCTTCTTCACTGCCCTTATGCTAAGGAGTTATGGGATATGGTTTTTGGGTTGTTTGGGATTCAATGGGTGATGCCTAAGAGAGTTTGTGACTTGTTTTATTGCTGGCTTGGGAGTGTGGGCCGTAATTCTGTGATTTGGAAAGCTATTCCTCACTGCATAATGTGGTGCCTTTGGCGTGAGCGTAATGCGAGGACTTTTGAGGATTGTGAGCTCAGCGTGGTTGAGTTGAAACTCCTTTTTTATAGATCCTTACTAGACTAGATGTGAGGGTTGTTTAGATTATCTAATGTGCTTGATCTCATTGATTATTGCTCCTTTTGAGCTCTTTGTATTCTTTCACCTAGAACACGGCTAGTGTTCTTGGTTTTCTTTCAATAAAGTTTATTATTTATCAAAAAAAAAAAAAATCTAGTGGAATCAATCCTTAACCAGTTTGATTATCTCATTAATTTCAATGACAATGTTGAAAATCTTACCAAGCAAGTGGAAAAGCTGGAGGCTATAAATTTGAAGGTAAAGCAATTAATTGAGATTGCAAGAAGGAATGCAGAAGACATCAAACTGGATGTAGAGAGGTGGCTATCAAATGCATAATTACATGTGTACATCAACATTATTTGATTTACTAGATTCAGTGTCCCAAAATCAAGGTACACTTTCAATACATACCCCTTCTGAAATTTTTGGATATTTCGGGTTGGATGCCTATGAAATGTTGTCAAAGGAAACAATTGTCATGTTTGTTCATTTATTTTTAAATCTTTCTTATTCATTCATTCATTCCCTGCTTTATGTTTCAATTGCAATACATGGTAGATGTTCACTAAGACTTGCTTTTGGCTATTGTTAGTAAACAGCTGAGCTGTATGCAAAACGGTTGGAAGTTATTAAATTACAACACATACTCTTCTAGTCAAGGCTTATCAATGTAGTTTTATTTCTGAAAAATATTTTGGCATAAATTTTAGAGAGTTCCATTTGCTGCTTTTGTCTTCTTATGGTACAACACTCAGTGAAATTAAAATCGGAGATACAATCTGATGCGTTGAATTGATTTTTTAAATGGATCAGACTCTATAAAACATTTCCATAGTGATTGCCAATGGGGAAGTGCAGGTTTCAAAGTTAAAAACAGAACAGGCTATGGAGAATGAGACATCTTCGATATCATGACTGATACTGAAGCAGTTGAAGAACATTGGAAAAGTCAATTTCAGAAAACCTTTCAATTGACCCCAAAATATGTGTATCGACAGTGCTATATTTTCCCTGTGATGCAACTGTGGGTGATGAATCATTATTCTAGAACAATTTTCAATTGGATTATATTAAGAATATGCTTGAGGTATGACTTATTCACGAGTGCAATAATCCCATTTTGGTGAACAGCTTTCGTGTGATTTGGGTTTTTGATTTTTAGTTTATTGTTATTATGTTATTAAATCTCTAATGCAGTTGTTATAATTCTCAACTAATAAAGTCATTGGATTTTGTGCAGGCCTGTTCTCCTATTGTTGCAAATATAGAACCTTATGATCCTGTTTTCATTTTATGCTTTCCAATTCATAGTCTGTCATTGGGGTTTACTGGTTTAGGCTTGCTTGCAGTTGCATTTTGTTAGCATGTCTTCATCGACTTAAAGGTTTAGGAAATCGGGTTATGAAACTCTTGGGATGCCTAAGCATGTGTTAGAGTTGATGCTTTGTTCAGTATAATTGCTTGTTTCTGTACATGGTTCTCTCTTACTTCTTTTCCCTCTCCAATTTATAAAGGTTAGATATTTAGTAAGAAAACTATAGCTTTGTAAGGAAACATTAAGACTTGTAATGGTTTGATTAGGCATGCTTATACTTTAATGAAATGGAAGGAATGCATGATCTAAAGCATGATATTCTATTGTTGTGATTACCCTAACTAAGTCAACAAAATCGGTGCTAGGTGTAGACACCTCATTTTGCCACCTACATTTCAATTATAACATGCATGGGGCTTTACGGACTAAAAATCCAAAAAACGGACCTTGACACAGAAATCTGTGCACATTTAGGGTTTTTGGTCCCAGTTTGTTCTGGGCATCCGATTGATATAAAAATACATTCACACGAGTTGTTAGGTCAACACGATCACAACGACATGACTTGCACTCGATTTGGACTCCGGGCGTTTTGGCACGGAAATTCGTGCATTTCTAGGGTTTCGGCCCAATTTTTCTCGGGACGTCCGATTGACACCAAAATAATTTTAAATGAGTCTTTAGATCAACACGATCAAAATGACGAGTCATGCACTCAAATCGGACCACAAACGAGAAAATTATCGCTAATCGAAGTTTTAACGCTTCGGATCCGCGTTAGCTTAAATATGTATATATACATAAGATTATATCTCACTCATGCATTCCAAAAATACTTTTGGAAGGGCAGAAAAATCTGTTTTTCTGCCCATGCACGTTCCACAATGTATGGCCAAAAGAGGTAAGTTGAAAAAAGTAAAAAAAAAAAGAATGTTTTAAATAACCCAAAATGAAGTGCCGAACGGCACTCTAATTTTTCAAAACAGTGCCGGCCGGCACTCCATTTTTTAGGTTGACACTCAAAAATTTAATCCTAGTGCCGGCAGGCACTGTGTCCCTGGACCCATTTCTAAACCTTTTTTTTTTTTTTTTTTT
>BKZX01029757.1:0-14927 GCA_014362285.1 Fagus crenata | reverse complement strand
AGGGGATTCATTGAAATAAATTCAGATAAAGAAAAGGAGCAAAAGAAACATATTCCAAATTTTGAATTTCGAAAAAAAAAAAAGGGAAAGGAAAGAAAAAGAAAACTAGCATTGACCACTAAGAGAAAGAAAAAAAATTCAAATTTCGAATTTCAAAATTAAAAAAAAAAAAACATTTGTGGGATATATTTTTTGATTTTTTCTTCATGAGTCGAGATCGAGCCAAGCCATTGAGCCACCGCACTGAGATCCCGAGCCAAGACCATTTCAAGATCCGAGCCTCTGAGTCACTGACCCGCGATCCGAGGCATTGAGCCATGATCTAACCAAGCCAAGCTGAGATCTAAGTCTTTAAGCCAAAAATCCGAGCCACCGAACATCTGAGCCGAGATACAAGCCAAGTCGAGTTGAGCTGCGTTTTGAGCTTTATTTTGTTACCAAACTCAAGGTTTTATTAAAATTACACCTTGAATTTGAGGAGGAATGTTACGGAATATTGTTTAGAATCCCACATTCTTTAGAAGTGTGTTTACTATTGTTATTGTTGTCCTATAAATAAGACCTCACAACATATTGTAAAACACACTAAGATAATATTAATAAAGATGTAGCCTATTAGATTTTATCTTGTGGACATAGGCTCACATAGCCGAACCACGTGAAAAACCCTAGCATCCACTATTCCATCTCTGTCTCAATCTCTTTTATATTTCTCCATTGTTATTAGATTTAGGTTTTCCACGAGAGATAGAGTGATGGAGGCTAGGGTTTCATGTGGTTTGGCTATGTGAGCCTACGTCCATAATCCTAATAGGCTACATCTTTATTAATATTCTTTTAGTGTGTTTTATAATATGTTCTGAGGTCCTATTTATTAGACAACAATAACAATAGTAAACACAATTCTAAACAATGTGGGATTCTAAACAATATTCCTTAACATTCTCCTTCAAACTCAAGGTATAATTTTAATGAAACCTTGAGTTTGGTAACTATCATGATCCAAATCCGTAATATGATTCGGAATCGGACCGGCATACTAATACCAAGCCTGTGCCTGATATTAACACGGACCAACTAAAAGGAGTATAAATTTTTTTTCTTCTTTTCTCTCTTCTCTCATCCTGATTCTTTAACTTCTTCTTGGGTTGGGAACTCCCATAATATAATAACATACTCCTTTACAAAATAATTGAATATACTAGTCCACCTAAAGGAAGTGATAGTAATAAGAGCATTTATAACTGTTTATACAAAATACATCAGTATGTGGACATAATAACTCTAATACAGCGGAAGAGTATTTAAACCTATATATTACTTCTGCTTTATATACATGAAAACTCAAACATCTAAGACTAGTTTTAGATACCAATATACTTGCTCCTCCATGCTGAGATTCTTGGCTGCACCATAGGATGTTCCTGCAATTTGAGCAACCCACTTTGCTCAGGAAGGGAAGTGTGACATGAAGATTTAATAGTATGCATGAATGCATGATAAACAGAATAATCTTTGTGGATATGACTTGCGTATAAATAATTCATGCTAAAATGATTTCATGAGTTTCTTGAACATATATGTTTCATACTGATAAACATAATATCTGATAACTTGTAAGGCATAATATAACTACTGAAATTTGAACATATAGCATGATTCATTTATATGTAAACTAAACATGTTTCCTTAAACTGTTCTGAAGAGAAAACTTATCTCATACTCTTACATAATATAGCAAAAACTATATGGAACATGTAACTGTACTTTATCTTTAAGACTATGCCCCTCATGACCTTACTGGTGCCATGTCTACAGGGTATGAAACCCCTCGTGGCCTTCTTGCCAGTCTACAAAGATCCGAAGATCCCCTCGTGGCCTGGGTTGCCATATCTTCAGGGAATACAACCCCTCATGGCCTTACTTGTTGCCGGTTTACAGGGAATAAAACCCCTCGAGGCCTGCTGCCATGTCTTTAGGGCATACGATCCCCTCGTGGCCTTGGGTTGTCAGTCTACAGGGCATCACACTCAAAACTGTTTTTGGTGTTCTTAAAACATATCATGCTTGTTTATTTTCAATCTCTCTCTTGCCTTACTAAGCCAAACTTTATAGCATATCCACAACTTGCTTCTAAAATCTGTCTTAATTGTACTAACTCAAAACTGTTTCTAAATCAATGCACATTTTCTTTATAAACAAATATCAAATTGAGTTTACTGAAAGTATTGATAAAACATATACAGATATATTCTTAAAACATGGACTATTAAATTTTCATGGCACATTCCCTTACCTCAGTCTAGCAGCTGGATTCCAAGAGTCTCAAGCAGATCGCTTCACCTATCCTCTCTTGATTATCCTAAATCAAGTATAGGAGTTAAGTTAACTTTAACTTAATCTTAGTTTCAACTTAATGCCAACCTTAGCTCACAATAGGCTAATCAACACTTATGACTATAATTCGCTTAATTTAACTTAACAAATCTTTACTAAGCCCTTACTAAACCTCAAATCCTATTCAAGACATCCATATAAATCAAACATTAAAACATAGCTTCTTTAGAAAGCATACATTAGCTTGGTACACCTCACATTTGCACATAGTTCATGGGGTTAGGAATTTATTAGAAACAAAAGGCCACTAAGGCTCATGCTATTACTTCAGCTACCAAACAATAAAACCAAGGCATACAAAAATTCATCACAGTCTTAAACACACTAAGAAATACTCAAACCAAATTTCAACCCAATCTACTCAAAATAACATGAGAATAAATTCTTCTAAGTTTCAGTGTTTTCAACCCATCTTAACAGATTTTTCTGCAGGAAACAGCATCTTATAAAATTCATTTGACAAACTTAGAAACATCAAAATATCCTGAAATCTTACTGTGAGGTAACACCCTATATTTAACATCTATCCTCAAAATTTCAGCTCAAAAAAGTATATCTAGAATTTATTAAAATTCTGGTACTTTAATGAACTCAAATCTGTCAGTTCAGTTTTTAAAGTGACTTTGAATCAGTACCCACAATTCATTATATACTAAACTGGCATGGGGCTAATTCCATCAATAACATATACATCCTAGGGTTCCAGAAACATACTCCAATCACTTAAATTCTAAATATTGGATTTATTATGCAAATTCTAACTAACAAACACAGAATCTGTCAAATGGACGGATTTGCATAGTTTTCTTGTAAAATAACAAATAATTATCAAAACTCAATATTTTTCTATGAAATTTCATATACATAACCTAGACATATGACAGATTACCCTAGAGAAAACCGTTTTCTCATATCTATTTTCAGTAAGAACAGAATTTCCATGAAAGTTCACTGTTCACGCAGATCTGACAGAGCAGTAAAATTTCCAGGAACTACCACTTCAAATCCATCTCTAATGGCACATTCAAGCATAGATTAATACTCAAATTACAACATGAAATCTGTAATTTAAAATAGAACACCAAACTCACATAGCAACATAAAATCCCAGCAACTTCCATCAACAAATCTCAAATATTAAATCCCAAAATCCAAGTATTTGATAGTTAAAAATCCTTACCTAGCTTAGGGTTCTTGGAGGATGATGCTAGGCTCACTCTAGCATGAATTGTGGAAGGAGACTGGAGGAAACAAATGGGGTTTTTCCCCTTGAAAGATGCTGGACCGTGGGTCTACCAAGAGGAGAAGAGAGCTAGAGCTTTTCTCTCTTTGTTTGCTATTAGAGAAAGTGAGAAGGTCAATGGTGGGGGCCGACCATTTAAAGGGAAAAATGGGCTGACAATGGGTGTTGTTTTAGTGGATTACACATGTCATTTTGCATGTGATGCAATTAAAAGGTGGAGACACATGGCAAATTTCCATTGGGCCACCAATTTAAGTGTAATGACCAAAGTGCCCTACATGCAAATTTAATTGCTTTAATACTAGTTTTGGGGTTTGGTTAATTAAATTATATGCCCTCACTAATTATATTGTGTCTATATTAAAATGGTATAGTATCTAACCAATTTCAATTATTTTATCATCCAATAGTAAAATCTATTACTATTAATTTAAATACAATTTACCATGTAAATTATTGAACCTATAATCCTTTTATGACTTAATATTAATATAATTAATTTATAATGTTTAGGGGTGCGGGGCATCACAGTAACAAAATAAAACTAAAAAACGCAGCTCAACTTGGCTTGGCTCGTATCTCGGCTCGATGGTTCAGATCTCGGTTTAGAGGCTTAGTGGCTAGGATTTTGGCTTGAAGACTTAGATCTCGGCTTGGCTTGGTTAGATCATGGCTCAATGGCTCGATCTTGGCTTAGTAGCTCAAAGGCTCGAATCTTGAATGACTTGGCTCGGGATCTCAGCTCAGTGGCTCAAAGGCTTAACTCGATC
The DNA here is from genome assembly GCA_014362285.1 of Fagus crenata. NCBI lineage: Eukaryota > Viridiplantae > Streptophyta > Magnoliopsida > Fagales > Fagaceae > Fagus > Fagus crenata. The sequence goes on along the minus strand of BKZX01029757.1, from coordinate 10,517 downwards.
TCGGCTCATAAAGATAGAATCAAAAAATTATATCCCCAAAATGTTTTTTTTTTTTTTAAATTTTTAATTTTGAAATTTGATTTTTTTTTTTCTTACTAGTTCATGCTAGTTTCCTTTTTCTTTCCTTTTGTTTTTTGAATTTTCTAATTTTGAATTTTGAAATTTGAATTTTTTTTTTCTTCAAACATTGCAAACAAAATAAAATGCATGCAAAGGAAAATAAATATGACTACTATTTTTTTCCCATTGGACTCAGCTAGTTTTCCGCATTTTATTTTTAATTTTCGAATTTTGAAATTCAAAATTTTTATTTTATTTTATTTTTGAACCCGTTGTACAAAACAAATGGATCGGGTCACAGATCCGGGTCGGGGCAAACCGTGGGTCAAAGATAAGTTGACGTCTTCGTGAAGATGTAAAACACTTGAATTGGGCGAAATTTGTGTTGGATTTTCTTGTTGGTATCATGGTTTTGTCCCTACTTGGTATCTCAGAAAAGGCCAAAATTAAGTCTTTTGCTTAAGGGTAGTATAGGAAACATTATTTATTTATTTATTGAAGAGACAAGACATTAAATGAGTTGAGTTTTAAAAAATGACTAACAATTTGGGACGGCATGAGTAGAATTGATTATCAAACTTAATATTGTATTATTCAACTATTATCTTTAACTATTTTTTATTTTGTTTTAATTTTATTTATATAAATTTGGAAAATGAGATGAGAAAGTATATGTTAATTTATTTTATTTTTTTGTATGTGGGAAAAAAAAAAAGGAATCATTATGGGTTGACGCTACCCATCAAAGACTAGGTATGGTCATACGAAGAACAACCTGTTTGAGTCCAATAAGTTTTTGACCCGAACCTGACCTGACCAATTATTTGTCAGCTCTACAATTTGTTCAAGTTTAATAAAATGTTAATAATCTAAAAAAAATAAAAATAAAAATTGATTAAGTGGGTTCACAATCAAAGTAAAAATAAATTATATAAAAATCTGATGAGATGAAAATTTTGAGACCTCAAAAACTTATACGGCCACTCCTTTGCGAACATCAGTCATTTTGTGAGGTGATTGTTATTCAAATTTCAGTACTTTCGGAGTACAATAAATGTGTACTCCCTCTTCTCACATGAATAGTGGGTCTCACTTATTAAATTCATGGTAGGACTCACCATTAATGTGAGAGAAGGGAGTACGCAATTATTTGTTTCCTAGGAGTACTGAATAATTTTCCCATTTTGTGTCATAGAGAAAATTAAGGAATAAATTTTAAGGGAAATGATAGCCTGCCACATAAAGCAATCAAAATTAGGGTGACATATAACAGACACCTTATTGTCATTCAAATTTTTAGGTGATTCCTTTGTAGAGTTTTGAAACTCAAATCAATTTATTAAAAAATGATTGAATTAAATTTGAAAGCATCATCAACAATTTAAAAAGGAAAAAAAAAAAAGAAAGACACAACTATTTATTTTATTTTTTATAAACGCAACTAGTATTAATTAGTAAAAGGAAGCATGAAAGCTAATAATTGGACCGAAGTTTAGGTAATACCTTATAGTTTCTTAAAAAACTTTGCAAAAAATTTGCTAACATTAGTTAGACAACTTGAATGGTGTTGAGCTCATCGATTGCTATATAAATAGCTTCAAACCAAAGGGGATTCATTGAAATAAATTCAGATAAAGAAAAGGAGCAAAAGAACAACATGATGGGTAAGAATTTGAGCATTGCGACAATATGCTTGCTAGTATTGTTGGCATCCACAGTTCGTGCCAATGTCTTTGATGTAAAAACATATGGAGCACAGCCTAATGCGGATATCACCCAGGTTTGTATAGGGCAAATAGGAATACAAATCTTCTATATAACTTTTTGCTTACCCCTATACTCATTTTTATTTTTCATAACGTCTATAGGCTTTGTCAAACGCATGGAAAGATGCGTGCGCAGCAATAGGTTCAAGTAAAGTTATGGTTCCAACAGGAGCATACAAGCTAGGCTTAGTGAGTTTGAAAGGTCCATGCAAGGGTCCTATTGAGGTTCAGGTTGAGGGCACCTTACAAGCCCTAGTAGACCCTGGCTACTTCAAGGGCTCAGATGGTTGGGTCGTGTTTGAACGTATTGACCAGTTCACTTTGTCAGGTAGTGGATCTTTCGATGGACAAGGACAAATGGCTTGGAAACAAAATGATTGTAGCAAAACCTTCAACTGCAAAACCCTTGCTGTTGTAAGATTTCAGTCTTATCATTTACATTTCTACCATTTTCTATATAAATATATATATGATGTGGTATTTTATTTTTACAAAATGAACAGAATATAAGGTTCAACTTCATCACAAATTCATTAGTCCGAGACATTAAATCACTAAACAGCAAAAATTTTCACATTAACCTTTTGGGATGCAAAAACTTCACATTCCAACATGTTACCATCACTGCACCTGGAGATAGCCTGAACACGGATGGAATCCACATTGGACGTTCATCCGGTATCAACATTATCGACACAAACATTGCAACCGGTGATGATTGTATCTCCATGGGTGATGGAATCCAAGATGTTACTATCAATAAAGTAACTTGTGGACCTGGTCATGGCATCAGCATAGGTAGTCTAGGAAAGTAGACAAACGAGGAACCCGTGTCTGGAATAAGAGTTATTGGTTGCACCCTTACCGATACAACGAATGGTGTAAGAATCAAAACATGGCCTTCTAACCCCACTTTTGGCTTTGCAACTGATATGCATTTCGAGGATATTATCATGGATAATGTTGCCAATCCTATCATCATAGATCAAGTATACTGCCCATGGAATCAATGCAAAGCACAGGTAAGAAAAAAACATCATAGAGATTTTGATTTTGATGTTACGTCACATATCAGCTTCGTCGTAAAAGTAGAACAAAACACAAAGATACTAATATTATCATATATAATATATTCTTTTGGTGGTTTTGTTTTGTTTTTCAGGTTCCCTCTAAGATTAAGCTCAACAATATGAGCTTCAGGGGCATTAGAGGCACTTCTTCAACTAGGGAGGCTGTCAAGCTTGTTTGTAGTAGTGGTATTCCTTGCGAGAAAGTGGAGCTCGCTGACATTGACCTCGTTTACAAGGGACCTGAGGGACCTGCTACGTCCACGTGTGCTAATGTCAACCCCACTATTTCTGGCAAGCAGAACCCTGCTGCCTGTACTGTCCAAGCTTAAATAAAATGCTCAAAGACTCAAAGCTCGAATCCCATCATATTTTTGGCTTGCTCTTTTTTCTCTATTTCATTCTAATAGGTTTGTTTAGGTTCTATTGGTGTTGTTTATTGGTTGCTTTTGCTGAAATTTTATGTCTGTATACGTAGTGTTTGTTTTGTTGCTATAGTTGATATCTTCTTCAGTTGAATACTATTTTACTTCATTTGAAGAAAGGAATAAATGCTATTCAAATCTTCGTAAATTCTTTTTTTTTTTTTCTTCGCAAATAAATTCTTGTGTTCATATAGTACCCACCAAAACTCACCTACATGCATGCATCCCTCTAATGTAGTGCATGCTAATTAGGATAAGGTATTATGTATGTTCCAATTTTGTGTTAGATGTCCTAGATTAGATTTCAGGGTCACTCTAATTGCGTGCCAAATGTTCCCTCAATTTGAAATCATTTCCAAGCCATTTGAAATTAATTCAATTATAATTCCATAAATATCATCATACTAAATACAGACTTCAATAAATAATTTATTAACCATGCATATTCCAAATAACTAACAGTACATATTTTTAATATAAATTTTCATAATGACTAAATTGTAATTTTAAAATATAATAAATATTAACAAAATTTATTATATCATGATAACGAAAACAAAAAAATTATGGTAGGAAATAAAAACTATGTATATAAATATTTTAGCAAACTAACTTATTATCTTAGTAAAATTGAGCAATTCATGATAAACAATTCGCATACTCTAGCACATGATTAACAACCAAACTAAATGATTTCAAGTACTCAAATTGCTGAAGTCTATTAATATGTATATCCGGTGTTGTAACTTGTCAACATGAATGTTACATTATTCCAATACAAACATATTTAGCTAACAATAATGTTATAATGATTGTGACTAAAATTGTTATTGTGGTTATACAATCATTGCAACTCTTATTGCAAGAAAAGAGCTAGAAAGTCGAATTTCATCGCAAAAGCTTAATTATTAGTGAAGGCATATATTCTCAAATAGTCAATTTATAAGGGCATAATTCATTTTTAGCTACCAATAACATTATTCATAATTGCTCTTGTTGCTAAAACACCTTTTGCAACCATATCTTCTCAAATAGTTAATTTACGAGGGCATAATTCACTGTCGTTACTAAACAACTCTACCATCACAAATAAACTGCCAAATAATGAAAGAGTTTATGATTTATTATTGGTGAGGGCCTTTATTGCAATAAGTTATTTGCAACTTTCAAAGTGACAAGTTGTTTTCTAGCAATCGATAGTGTATTTGTTAAAAATAATTTGTGAGGGCATTTATGCCCTTTCAAATGATTATTGACAACATATTAGGAACAATATGTGTGTGCAGCAACTTGGGAGGCTTTAAGAGCTAGAGGGACAGAAGTAAAATGGTGGAGATTATTTGGTTTAACCAAAACATACTGAGACACTCATTTATTGGATGACTAGCTGTCCAGAACAAGCTTCCTACTAGAGATAGGATGTTATGTTGGGGTCCTATTGGAGACTCAAATTGTGTCTTTTGCAGAAATGCTTTAGAAAGCAGGGATCATTTATTTTTTTATTGCTTCTTTACTAAGAGAATCTAGGTGTCGGTAATGAGGTTATGCCTTGTTTCAAACAGACTCTTCTCTTGGGATGATTTGATTGAGTGGGTTTCTTCAAACCTAGAAGGTAAAGGTATGAGGTCCAATATTTGTATATTGGGTTTGTGGTCTACTGTGTATCATATATGGCTGCAGCGCAATGCTATTGTTCATAGGGGGCATATCAAAACTAAGGAGCAGATCATCAAGCTCTGAGAATATGCTTTCCTATTAGAATCATGACAATTAATATATATCAATCTTCCTCTGAGTCAGCCATCATATTGTTTCAACCTCCATGTTATTGTTTGAGTTTATCCATCTCCAGCTAATATCATTCTATAATTAAAAAAAAAAAATATTCAACATCAAATAAAATGAATAATTACTCAAAGCCAAGAGAATGTAACTGTTATCCAAATATCAACCTAAGAGGGGGGGTGATTTAGGTTGAGGCAAACTTTTTCGATTTAAATGCGGAATTAGAAAATTATTTTCAATTAGCAAAAATTGATTAAACAAATTTAAGAACACAATTCAATTGCAATATAGATATGATAGAAAATCAAACACAAGCATATATAAGCAATTGAATAAATAAGAGATAGAGATAGAGAAAATCAAACACAATGATTGTTATCGAGGTTCGGCTTCCCCGCCTACGTCCCCGCCTCAAGATCACTTCTCGAGGATTCCCAAATTCACTAATTTGACAATCTTCTTTCGGGTGAAGATCAAAACCGTTACAAATCTTCCTTACACGGTGAAGAGTAACCACCGAGTGAAAAATCCTTTTCACTCCTTAGGATTTATACCAAAACCCACAAATCTTCCTTACAAGGTGAAGAGTAACCACCCAGTGAAAAATCCTTTTCACTACTTAGGATTTATACCAAAACCCTAACAAAATACTCAATAATTTCAACAAAGAATTGTTGTACAAAATAAGGCTCTCTCAAAGAGTAGTTGTACACAATATGCTCACTCTAACAGTATATCAAAGATTTGATCAATATGGCTCAAAGAGTATTTAAAGGAATTTGATTTTCAATCAAAGATTTTGAATGATATGAAAATATAAGCTTGAGAAATGATGGATTGATGTAAGATATTTTCTTTTCTTTCTCTGATTTCTCTTGTATGCTCTGTTCTTTGTTTCTCTCTTCTATTCTCTTTATATATTGTTTAATCAATCGACTAAAGGAAATTTGAATTTGAAAATTTTTGTTCGTTAGAAAACACAATCATGATTCTATATAATTTTAAATGATAAAGTGCCAATGTCAGAAGATTGTTTTAACCGACAATTGAAAATGTAATCAGCCTTTTGAATATTTTGCATGACTTTTTAAAATAAACGGTGCCAATGTATGCCAGCTTATATTCATTACTTTTCTGCACCAAACTTTGCTGCAAGTCTTTGGCAGAGCTTTGATTCTCCAACGGACACATACTTAATTCAATCAATCAAAATTGTTTTTATTGACTTTGAAATCTTTTGAAAAACTTTTCTGCTTTTTGTCAGCACAATTTTCAGCCAAAGATATCCAAATTTGCTAGTAGCTAATTTGTATGACTTTTGGAAATTCATGGGTTATTATCCCATGTTATTCATGCAATTAATTCAAGCCACCTAGCTTGTCAATCACCTTTAATAAGCTTGTGCCACTAAGTTAATATTTCCTTATATTTGTCAAGCTTACTTTCAGCAAGGTGTGCATATATTGCACGTAGGTGAAGGCATATGGGATTGTAACTCATAAGCTCCTACAATTCTTATATGTCGGCTACCTTAAGAAATTTTTCATCCGTAATTGATTTCATGATAGTCTTTAAATATTAATCTAGCCATTAATTTTGACTTTGTCAATATTTTGAAAAACTTTTATGTTTCATAAATTTTTCACCATAAGAGATTTCTTCACATGGCTATGTTTAAATATCAAAAATATCTAGCCATTAATATTGACTTTGTCAATGTTTTGAAAACAATTTTCTGTTTTAAAAATTTTTCCAACCGTAGAGATTTCTTTGTGTTCTTCACATGACTATGTTTAAATATCAAAAATATCTTAGCCATTAATATTGACTTTGTCAATCTTTTGAAAACAATTTTTTTGTTTCACAAATTCTTCCAACCGTAGAGATTTCTTTGTGTTCTTCACATGGCTATCTTTAAATATAAAAAATATCTAGCCATTAATATTGACTTTGTCAATGTTTTGAAAAACAATTATGTTTAAGAAATTTAAGTTGTTTTTAAAATTGAGCCTTAAAGATCAAATCTTAATAAACTTTACAAAACCTAACTCTTACTTCTCATATGTCTCGGAGTATGATTCTTGAGCTTGATTTCTTTGTCTTGAGACTTGATGACTTTGATCTTCAATGGATTTGCAACTTGTCAACTTTGCATTTGCTTGATATTTGAATTAGCCAATGTTGGTCCAATTAAATCAATAATCAACATTAAGCTTTAAAACATAAATCATTAGTTCATATGAAAATATCATTAATGAACAACTTAAAATCATGGTTATCATCAAAACTATATGAATGTCCTTGGATTAATTAGCCAATTAATAATTATTGAAACCTTGAGGCTAACAGTAACATCATATCATAATCTAATTTACAATGTCTAATTTACTACATAAAGCAATAGGATTTAAAAGCATGTGCTATCATATCATAATCTAATTGGCAATGTCTAACTTACTACATAAAGCAATTGGATTTAAAAGGTGTGTGCTATTCATATCATAATCTAATTTACTACATAAAGTAATAGGATTTAAAAGGCATGTGCTTTAATCTCATCGTATCATAATCAATATATCTAACAATAAACAATCACCACAATGATAATACCTCGTACAACATAAACAACCATTGGAACTGAATTTATAGTGGAGAAAAACATATTTAAATTAATTTTTTTTTGAAGTAATTCGACATATACATTTCATATTTATACTTAGCCATTGGAATTGAATATGTGGAAGAAATTTTGTACTTAGTTTTATAGTCCCTTTTCCCTTACATATATAATTAATAAATTAAAAACATTAATTTTCCTATAAATAACAACAAGGAATAGTTGAAAAGATAGAGAAAGTGTATGACATATATTCCATGTATCCTTACCTCCCATTTATTATTTATTCACTTATCCACCATCTCACTCTAAAAAGGTGTAGGGGTATGGTTCATGTAAAGATCTCCTTCATCCTATTAAAAAATAAAGTAGAAAGAAGGATATCATCTATAACATACTATTCTACAAAATCTAAGGACAAGGCTAATGAGGTTGTACACTCATTGTTGCAGTGGTGGAGCCAGAAATTTTTTCCTGAGGGAGCCAAGATAAATATATCATATTAATAAAAAAAAATAATCTATCATATTTATATTATTCTCCACAACAACAATAACAAACTCTTAGTGTCAATATTTTCGGGATCGGTAAATTGTTAATTCTTAACGAAATTTGTAATTTCTTAAAAAGAAAAGAAAACTTCTATTAAAGAGATTTACAAATCCATTTATAGGAACATATATTTTAAATATGTACTGATTTAAAGAATTATGTATGAAATAAGTGTATTAAGGAAAAATATTAATGCATTAATCATTTATATAAACTAATTTATTTTTAAGAAAATATGCTTGAGATATACTTTGATCTAATGAGTTACATATTGTATAAGAATAATGTAAGGAAAAAAAAATGTCGTATCAATCATTTACATAAATGTAATACAATTTAACAAACAAAAATAAAAATCCAAGGGTGGCATTAGTTAAATTTTATGCTTAAATTATTATTTTTTATAAAAAAGTTTAAGAGGGAGGGGTGAAATTGTAAAAGCCAGGGGGAGCCATGGCTCCCCCTAACCCCCCTTTCCCTTCGCCCCTGCATTGTTGTACACTCATTGGCAAAGCATGTTCTCTTCCCAACCCTTTTTTTGCTTCTTTTTGTTGTAATAACTTTGCTCTTCCTAAAGCAGTTTAGGATACTTAGAAAGTGGATTGTTTGTCTATTTTGGTTTGATGAATTTAGCAGAAAAAGGCTACTTACAATATATGAGAACGTACATATAGGTGATTTACCTTCTCAAATAATAATAATAAAAAAATACAAAGATACATTTTTTCTTTAATATCTTTTAGTAGATTTACATTCAGAAATAAGATTAGCAATAGATCCTAATGAATTCAAAAGTTAAGCTCCTTTTGCGGTAGCTTATCCTTACATACGAATTTATTTTATGGAATTTGTGCAATAACTTTTAAAAGTTCTGATATTGATCCAATTGTAAAATACTAAAACAAAAATACTACAAACATAATAAATTTCACAACAACTGAAGGTGACACATTGTGATGGGTGCAACATCACCTTTATTGGTATCACCACTGACATCATTTTTATTGTATGCCAATCAAAACTTGTCACTTTAGTAGTTGTAAAATTTATTGTGTCTATAGACTTGATCCTAAAATGAATAAGTCTAGTGACACAATATATTCCACAGTTATTTTACAACTTATTAAGGTTGTTGTTGACACTATTTAAATAATTTGAATATGATTAAATAGCATGTCAAGTGTCCAAATGAGATACTAACATTTATTTAAAGAAAAACCGACGTGGCATGGCAAGTAAATAGCCTTCAGAGCATTGACCCAATCAAAAGTCATGGTAGTTACTTCAAGGAGACTAGAGAAGATCATATGTTCCCAGAATACACAAAAAGTAAAAAAGTAGCTCGAAGTAGATAAAAATTATTATAATTTTTTTCACAAAGTTGACCAACAGAAATGAAGTTGTGGGAAAACTTTGGAACTTGATACGTATTACCAAGAGATATGTTATTTGAAGAAATAGAACCTATGTGACTAATAAGCATATAATATCCATCATCAGTGTAATGACATGATTAGGTTCCATAGGTGTTTTATGGGAGAAATGAGAAGCATGAGAGGTGATGTAATTACAGCAGACATAATAAAAAAACCAAGAATTGTTACTTAGAGGTGACAGAAAGGACAGTGGAAGTATGGGACAGAACTTGATGCATGATGGTCTTGACTTGAGTTGTTGTGAGTGGAGGGTCCTCAGTAGAGATAGATGGATCTGAAGTGCTAACAATGACTAGCTTGGTGAAAGGAGCCTTGAGACTGGTTCTGTTTTTGTTTTTTGGTATGGAACTCAAAGATGTCATGGCCCTTACACTCACAGAACGTGTAATAACAGTTTTTTATAAGAAGATTAAGAGGTTGAATGGCCAGAAGTAGTATGGGGAGGACACCCTTGGTTTGTTTCTTTTCATTGCTAGTTTGGTTGGAGATTTGTGTTCTAGGTTGATGTTGTTTTCATTATTGTAAATGTGTGTGTGTGTGTGGAATTTAGTCTAATTTGGTGCTTGATAACATCGGTGGAATAGGTTTTCCTCATCCCTCAACATTGTAACTACATGGTACATACTTTTAAGATTACTTGTGGATCATTTCCATTGAATTCCATCACATATGTATGCTCCATTTGTTTTGACGTAAAACGTTTTATGAAGAAGGTTTTCCGATGTTTAGTTGCACCAAAAAAATCTGGTCAACGGAAAACGTAATAAAATTTTGCCTTATTTTCTTCGGCTTGTTCTACCCATTATTTT
>BKZX01029754.1:0-12298 GCA_014362285.1 Fagus crenata | reverse complement strand
AATCTCTTAAACATTTATCTTTTATTTTATGGGTAATCATACTAACAAACTTAGCCGTATTTTTGAACTCTTAATATTTTCTATCCTCTTACTTTTCTTTCTTTCTTCATGTCCAAACAGATCCGAGAAAAACATAGGAGACATATGGTAATAAAACTTTAAAAGTTCCAGACCATGTGGAGGACCATAAAGTACTGATGAGAATTCATGCATAGGCCACCCTTCAGTACGTGTATTACCATTAGGTGGTAAATATGGCTACACGTAGCTAGGTATATTGCCATGCAACTACCACCCATTAGGTGAATAAAATGGCTACACATGGGTGCATATACCGACTGGGGATAGATACACATGGTTTAAAAAACTCAGCCAACAAAAAATGGGGTTGTATCACTTGTATTCTTCTAAGGTGACATGATCTCGAGTACATTTTCAGGAATATTAATTCGTCCTAACTTTACCATTACATTGCATTAGTAATTATAATTTGCATGTGCTGTATTATTATAAAGCTACAATCACAACAAAAATTCATAAATACCTCCAATTTATTGATGACATAGAGTGATTTAGCAATTATCTCATATGTAAATTTGGCAGTTATGTCCTGTAAATCTTTACAAAGAGTAGTTATAAGAAGTTAATTCCTTATGTAGAGGATGGTTATCAAGATATTAAAAGATTATTCTCTTGATGTCTAAAGAAATTATATATTGACTAAAAATTTACAACAAGAGGACTACTAATGGAAAATAGTCTGAACCGCAAATCATCCAAGTATCATTTGTTTAGGAATAGTCTGACTTAATTTCTTAGGAGTAGCCATAACTTAATCTTTTAGGATTATGTCACTTAATTTCCCCACTCATTTGTATTAGTTTTGTTCGAGACTATTCTTAAGGTCGATCTTTTATTTTATATCGGGTAATTTCTTGTATCTTCTTCTATTAATACAAGAATTTGAAATTTATTTATTGACTTACATTATTATGTTTGTATTATGCTATTTAGTGCTAATGTGTCGTTAAAGTCTTCTTAATTGAGATAATTACTAGATTTTTTTGTTTGACGCAATAATGAAAGTATGAAGTTTAAAATGATATATTTAAAAGTAAGAGTTTTAATATTTTACAATGATAAATTTATTAGTTTTTTCTTTTTTTTCTTTTTTTTTCTGGGGTAAATAAACACCTATGGACCTTCTACCGAATGGCATTTTTCTTTTTTGGCAAATTACGAGAACCTCTCTTATGGTTTTACTATTTGACATGCAGTTTTTCCTCATATTTTAAAAAATGACACTTTGTCCCCTCAAGGGAGGTTTTTTAGCCTTAATATAAACTTCACCTTTTAAAAAAATAAGGGGCGGAGTGTCATTTTTTAAAATGGAAGGGGAGTATTGTCATATCATAAAACCTTAGGGAAGGTTGGTGTAATTTGCTTTTATATTTTTATTTTTTTTAGATAATTTAATAGTTATAACAATGGGAAAGATGAATTTGAACCCTAGTTCTCCGTGTACAGAAGCCCGACAATATCATTGAACTACATGGCTCTCAGAAAAGTATGTTTATTTGTTTGTTTGTATATATATATATTTTTTAACTCCAATTAAAAACTATTGAAATAAATGGCTTACATGAAATTAAAAAATAATAATAATAATAATAATAATAATATAATAATAAAAGTTTATAAAACTTACGTAGTAAAATTTGTGTTATCCTTACCGTGAGTACATTACTCACTTTTCGAATTTGAAAGTTAAAATCCTAGAATGTTAGAAATTTTCCATGAAGTTAGATTTCTATAGATTGGGTATTTCAATTTGCGAAAAAAGGGATTAGATTAAAGCTAAGTTAACAGAACTTGTAATTTGTGGTCTTATCCATTTGTGGGCTTTGGTGCACTTGGTTGTTTGGGCTTGGGTCCTATTCCCATATAAGGTAGTTAATCTGTAAGGCCTAATTTTTTATTTATTTTTTCAATGATGGGTGCATGCTTTTTTATATATTAAGCATAAGTTCTCTCCCCACTCTTTAGAGGGAGGCGTGCCTATGGCGTACATCTATCGAGTTACGAGTATACGCATGCATGCACGTTGGTACAGTTGATTTGTTGAGTTTTGATCAATTTCACGTGGAGGTGGAACATGTAGCATGTAATAGAATTAAGTCTTTGAAAAAATCATTTAATTATTTTCAAGTTTCATTGATAATATATTGAAAATGAATATTAAAAAATCGTAGGACTTTACTAACGTAGAGTCCTAATTCAAGTTGTATACTCAAAATGAGCCAAAGTTTAATCTCATTATTTTGTTGCATATGAAGGTTTGTCTGAGATGGGCATATGAGCAAGGGGTGAGTTTTGTTGTGAAGAGCTTTAATAAGACGAGAATCGAAGAAAACCTTGACATGTTTGAGTGGAAGCTCAGCCCGGAGGAATTGCAGAAGATAAATCAAATTCCACAACAGAGAGGATTTCCTGCACTAGAATTCATCGCTGATAACGGTCCTTACAAGAGCGTTACAGAGCTTTGGGATGGAGAGATTTAAGAGTTGAAAGCAAGCTATTAATTGAGGATGAGACCACTTTCAAAAGAAGTTTGCAAGGAGCTCTTGTTTGTTTGTTTGTTTTTTTGGCAATGAATAATTCGTCTCAACTTGGAACTTTTGAAGTTTTACTTTGATTGTAATAATTTCTCTTCCACGCTTTCTAAAGGATCTTTTCACTGAATAATGAGATTGTGAAATTGTGGGGAAGGAAAATAAAATTGATAAGTTTGAAGAATTTATTTTATTTTAATGTTTTGGTCCATGTAAGATTAATTAATACTTTTATTAGTCATTTGGTGCTCTATATGAGGTTAAGTAATGCCATCTAGACATTCTTTTAGAAACGTGGGATAGATAGTTAATGGAAGTGGGCAAAAACACATAAAGTGTAATGTTTCAATAGTTTAAAGACCAAAAAAAAAAAAAAACCTTTTGATAATTGACAAACGAAAACTGAACTTCAAGTAAACTTCAAGGACTAAAACAACATATTTGCTTAAATTTAGATGAACAATTCTGAACTTTTATTATATACTCAATTCAGTTCAACTCGTTTACTACGTTATTCTAGATAGTAATGAAGCAGAGAATAATGTGAAGCTATTGATAAAACTTTATGTATCATATAGGTAATTAAGTTTGATTTTCTAGCAATCACTTTCTCACCTAAGCATAGTTTTCTTTCTCTAAACAAAGCTTTCTCTTTTTAGTTTTTACTCTCTAGGTTCAATGGTTATTACATTTGTTTTTTGAACAAGCCCTAGGTGAAACACGCGCAAAATTTATCCATTAATGATTCCATCTTTTATATGCTCGATTACTATCTAGAAAAATGGAAATGAGAAACGAATATGGACAAAGACTTAAATTGAAATGATTTCATAAATTTGGAATTTTAATGGACAAAAAATAAATAAATAAATAAAATTAGGACCCAGTATGAATCATGGTATAAACTTTCGGCCTTTTATGTAATTTCTGCAAATATATTTTATTTCATTTTAGCAAGAAAATGGTGTTGAGAGGGGGACCAGGGGGGGGGAGGGGGGAAGAGATAGAAAAGAAGTTTTGATCCCTATCCAGATTCCACACTGTTTGGCTTATTTAAGATGAAATTTAGTAAGACATTATGCCATGCAAATGCAAAAGTTGGAATTATGTTCCTCTTAAACCTTCCTGAATTGCCCGACAAATAAGTTGTATCTAAAAATTGAACCATACAAAAGTGACAACCCTTTTTACCCCCACAATACGCAACCCATATGGATATCATAATTAGATTTTCAAGTTATCAACCGTAAAATATTAGATGGTAATTGAAATGTGACAAAGCCACAATACATACGAATTCAAAACAAAAACAAAAAAGAGCTACAATAGCCCAGCAAAAGCTTGCACGCCTAAATTTTTCATCATTTGATAAGGCCCATTTATGCTAACATTTTCTTCGCAAAGATTCACAAAATAGAGTGAGATAGAAATTGGGATTGGTCAGACAAAAGGGTTGAGTTATCGGGATCATCACCAATCATTTGGATTCTGCAAAAAATCACATTAGTGGGAAGTGATATAAAGTCGGTTCCTTGGCGTGCTATGGACGACAATTAGGTCTTACCCTTCTATTTTGTATAGTCCTTTTGCATCAAAAGTCGCACTTCATTTAGTCCTTTATAGTTAATTTATATACTCCCTCTAAAGTCATGGAAGAAAATCTAAAAAGTAAAAATCATAAGATCTTAGTCCCTTGAATTATTAAAGAGCACCGTTAGATCTAGTAATTTCTTTTGAGCTCTGGCTGGTAGATATCATAAAACTTCAAGACTCGTCAAACAATGGTAAGGTAAACAGATTGTTGAAACTTGAAAGCAGTTCAACCGAATTGGGTTCTCAAAAAGAAATCTTGGTAGGGCCAACTCATAGTCAATATATTGGGACTACATTCATGTGTTCAACTTATATCATTAGTGTAATTATGTTGTAATTATTTCTTTTTTACATTTTATATATATTTCTTTTATTGATAAATAATTTATGTTTGAGAAAAATATACAAAAGGTTTGTATGGTTTCCCTCGAAAATAAGAAAACGTGTCGAAGTTTTGAATGTAACACTTAACCCTTTTGTGATGTTGTTCTATATATAGACTGTTAAACATCCATGAAAATAAACATTGAATTATTCATGTGAAGGCAAAGCAAATCCATTGGAGTTATTTCTTCGAATTCAATATTCTTCTTTTAACCATGTGAAGGCAAAGCAAATTCAGTGGAGTTATTTCTTCGAATTCAAATATTCTTCTTTTAATCTGTTGAAGTTTTGAGTGTAATGTACGAGAAAGTTTAACATAATATAAAATTTTCTCTCTTTTTTTTGTCTAGATATGAAATTTGATAATTATGATAATTATTAATAGGAGTTTATTATTATTGTATTTGTATATAGAAATATATATTTTAGCATTAGGTATTTATTATGATTGTTTTTGTATATAGAACCATATACTCTAACATTAGACATTTATTATGATTATGTTTAAATATAGAACTATATATTACATTTTAAAAAAAATATGATGTTCTCCAATATAGGGTTCAAATTACCCCTCCAAACTATCGATAGTTCTATCATAAAAGAGATATTTGAACTACATATCATTGGCTACATGAAGGAATGATTAACAGTTTATGTCTGTCGGTTTTCTTGTGTTTTTTGTTGCCCTTGTTGTTGTTGTTGTTGTTTGGGCTTTTATGTGTAGTTAGATTGTCCATGTTCTTGTGATGTTGTTGTTTTCCTAGCTTGGTGCTTCTTTCAATATAATTTACTTAAAAAAAAAAAAAAACAATTGGAAGGGGCAACTTAAGATGAATGTGTCAATGACTCAATGCTATTTGAAAAGTTATTGAAATGGAGAGTAGGAATGACCGTAGATTGAGTTAACGACTTGAAGATAATCCTATTTCAAAATTAATTAGATGGATTTTGTCTTTTTCAAATTCGGAACGGGTGAGATATCCCAACCAAGATCTGATCAAACACCATGCCTAAAATGGGTAGTCCAATACAATACAATAAAATAAAATAAAATAAAATGTTTAAATTAAGTATTTTGGGCCCTGTTGAAAATTAAGCTCTTCAATATTTCGAAAGTAATGTTTCATTCTCTTACGTAAATAATGGATCATAACTTGAATTTAATTAGTAAGATTTATTATTGTGTAAGAGGATGGAATATTACTTCTAAAATATTGAATATATAATTACTCCTAGTGACCAATGGTTACAATGTGGTGAGATTTTGAAAGACATTCTAGTGAACATCACCAATATATACACCATAGTTTTCCCTCTAGACCCCATAATTATTATTATTATAAATAAGGGCCACCACCATAAATTATATATTTAATAAACACATTTTTCTCAAAAAAAAAAAAAAAGAAAAGAAAAGAAAAAAGATTTTAAACAACTTTTAATCGGTCAAAATGTAATCCACTAATATCATAACAACATATGACCCTCTACTTTGGAGTGACTGGATTCCATCCTTGTAGTGCTCTCCTTGGGTCTAAGAAAGTAGGGATTAAAAAGTGCAAGTTGGTGATCATTTCATTCCCTAATATGACCATCCTACTCGTATTGAGCAAAGGCTTTCATCGGCTTTGGTTGCCACATCGGCTGGCACCAATGCCAAAAAATTAAGATAGCATCATTAACCATATGATGATTGATGTGAACCCAATGAAGATTTTCACTAACACTGCTAACATCGAGATACAACTACAAGTAACCGTGTCAATTTGTCAAAACATCGTGTGCAACGAAAAAGTTACACAGACCTAAATTGTGAAATGAACATGCAGATTACAACACTTTGGTCAAAGCTCAAAAGAAAGACACTGGATGGCTATGCAATGGTGTCGATAGTCCTGTCTGATCTTGATTAAGCGAGATAAGAATTGGTAATATAAGTGAAATCGGACTATGTATGAGTTAAGGATTATTCTATAGTTCTTTTTTCCTTTTTATTTTATTTTTTTATATTTCTTTTTATGATACTTCTAGTAGATAAAACATCATATTTGATAGTATCAATATCATATATGATGCTAATATTACATGTGATGGTAATTATATCATATTTAATAATAGCAATAGTTAAGACTTTAGTAGGTACCATTTTCACAAAAAAAGATATGGGTGTTATAGAATAACTCATAAGTTAAAGATGAGAAACGATTGATGAAAGATATCAAAAGTTGTGTGTGAAAGAGAGTAGTAGGAAAAGAGAGAAAGGAATTTCATGTGATTCAATTTACAAAAGAAATGAAAATGTTTACAGGACACTTTCATTTGAAATAACAGACAAATCCTAACCACGAGAAATTATTACCTACAATGGGTGGATTACGGGCCCCTCTCCTAGGGGGTGTGGGGTCCATGCGTGTCGAGCCACATCATTTGAAGTAAAATAATCCACAATGTGGAAATAATTCTTTGTAGATTAGTTTCAAATTTGTTTCATTTAATTATTTTTTTAAAAAAAAATACCCCACCCCTAGGGATGTCTATCCGGATTTAATCACACTTGAGTACTTCACTAACTGGTTTGATAAAAGCTCACTTTGGTAAAGGTAAGAGCAACAATAACACGATGACATAAAACTCCTATCACCGGGGCAATCAAATTTTATTGAACAACAGATGACTTCACATCAGATATGTCCAACATATCTTTTCATAATCAATTACAAAGGTACAAAAATGGTTTCCTGTGGATAATGGTCAAGAGCTTCCAATAACACATAGGTAATGGTAACTTAAATTTGAGAAACGTACTTAGAGTTCCTAAAATTTTCCCAAATTTAATTTCAGTAGATTGATTCTGTAAAGATAATAATTATTCTTATTATTTTGATGCTAAGAAATTCATGATTTAACCACAAAACGGTGGTGGTTTAGTGGTAAGAAACTGTTCGAAAACATCACCTTGCGAGTCAGAGTTTATGGATTCGAGTCCTAGTATGTCTCATCCACTGCTGCGGATGGTTCCACTCCATGTTAAACCGTGTTCAAGTGAACAAGGTCTTTACCCAATTCACACTGCACATTCAAGCTCACTTTCCACTGAAAATTGTATATTGTTTGCTCATGTTGGTGCAAAGGTAAATTCCTCACGTGGCATGATTGTTTGGTCACTTATTCATGCGGTTGTTCTTCAAAAAATTCTTGTTCAATAACCTTGGCTAACTTCTAAGCATAAATGTCCCTCTTTTATGATTTGTAAACACCCTGTTATCAGCATTTTTGCTGCGGCTTGGAAATCAGTGATGGGTTTTGACAAATCTAAGCGAGACAATGAGACGCACAACCACGATCTTGTCAGATGAGCTTTTTCTTTTTCTTTTTTCATTAAGATTTTGTGATGGTTTAAGGAAGAATTAGTAGATGACAAACTTAACGGATTATGTAGGTTATATGACCTAGATCTAGTTGGCTCTAATAACATGTTAAAGTTGTTGAGTGATTGAATGAGAGAAATATATAATATAAAAGAGAAAAACGGAATCAAAAAGTTTTAACATGGTTCGGTCCCTAAGACCTAGGTCCACAGTTAAAAGCTGTTTAGAACTATATCTTCACTACGAAGTTCTTATATTAAACTCAGTGTAGGGTTTACGTACTAAAAAAACCTTAGACTAACTTAGGACTAGTTTCCATGTTCTATTAGTACATATATAGGCCTTCAGTAGGTTTCACAGTTTGAGTCTCATGGACTATCTAACTTAATAGATGTTAGTTTTATTTTTAGAATATTAATTCAGTTTTCAATTTTCTTGAATAATCCACAGATTTTTGTTCATGGTTTGGTTCCAAAGATAAGCCACGGTTTCGTCCTTGAATGTCGGTAATTTAACCACCTAATTATCTTTTACTATGAAAAAAGAAAAATTCATCCTTCGATTGTCTTTTCCAAGACTACAACTTTTGAGGCCTAGCTAATTGAGATGAAAGGAATTGCACTTTTATTATTTTCCACCCATGCTTTGACAAAAGGCCATTTTATTTCATGTACATGATTAATGCTCTACTCCTTCACACTTCCGATTACATTAGTCTACATTAGACAACTAGACAAATGATGCCTTAACTGATTTTCTAAAATCTTTGATATTATTATTATGGGAAAATTACATTTTTACCACCCTCAACTATCATCACTTTTTCAATCCTCCTCCAAACTTTGGATTGCAACAATTTACCCCTAATTGGACTCAATTGCTCTCCGTCCAATTGGTGTTAATTTGGACGAAAATATTGAATCACGTGAAAAGAACATGACTGATGGGCCCACATCATCAGTTGACTCTACTTTAACAAAATGAATTCTCAAAAATACCCTCATCAAACTAAAATTAACCTTTTGTGAAATTTTATATGAAAAAAAAAAAAAAAAAAAAAAAAAAAAAAATCTGGTTCATATGAACGGATGAAGACTAAATCAGATCACGATGGTTTCAAAATAATTAAACACGTAAATTCTTAACAATCTTCAAGACAATCTTCAACGGTTCTTAACCCCAAAGAATTGAAAAGAATTTTCTCTATAATATTTCTTGGGATAATCAACTTATGAACAATTTTCTCACCTCCCAAACACCTCACTCAACAGGAAATTCCCTTCCGACACGAGCACAATCTCCAGAAACCCACACATCAACACCAAAAATGCACGCAACATCATACTCAACAGAAAAACAAAAACACCATAGCAACACCACAAACGGCCACCATCATTCCCATCTCAGACCCACACCTCAAAACCATTCAAATCCCTACTGCAAGCCACCTTCCTTACCAACTATGTAATTCAAAAAACCTCAACTTATTTAAGGGAAAAGGAAGAGCTGCGCCTTCTCGCATGGTGGTGATGAGGCTGAGTTCCCAAAATCAAAACCCACTCGCTTGCTTCCTCCGGTTCGTCTGGTCCCATTCCTCAAACCCAGACCACCACAATGGTTACCGAGCATCGGAGCTCCGATCCTGTGAATCCTAAAATCAAAACCCAGATCTTGCACTCTTCCCCACCACATTCCATGTTCCACCTGACCAGTCCAAGCTCTCCGACGCCGACATCGACGCTATTCACAACCACTTCAAGTCCATCTCTCTCTCTCTCAGTCTTTAATTTTCTCTAATCGCACTTGATTTCTAGGGTTACGAGTTTAATCATTTTATTTGTTCTCTGCTTGGTTGCTAATCAAAGAAGATGACTTTTGAGTTTTTACGTTAATCAGAGAAGATGGTTGTGGTTGATTGTTTAAAGGGTAGTTGAGTCAAATATATATTACTATTAGTAAGGGTATTTCCGAGTTTTCATAAAAATAAATGGGTGCCAACTAGTCTGATGGGTTCGGGCATCACGTGGGTGTCACGTGTTACACTATTCCGTCAATTTTAACACGATTTTGGGCAGGGTAACGGCCGTGAAATTAGATGCAATTAGAGAGTAAATTGTTACAATCGAAAGTTTGGAGGAGGATTGAAAAAGTGGTGATAGTTGAGGGTAGTAAAGTGTAATCTTCCTTATTATTATTAACCCCCATCTCTTTCTTGGCAATAGCTTGGGCATTATATATGTAGTATACTGTATACCCTCTATGTCATTTGTTGTACCTTTCTCAACCTTTAGACTATTTCATTGGACAATAATAGAGACATTTTACAGATTTGTGTTGAGTTTTATTAGGTGAATCTATGTGATATAGAATAATTTTAAGGTGTGAAGGAGATTGGTTAGTATTTTTCTGAGTCATGACATTAGATATGTTATAACATAGTTTATGTGTGTTAGAATTATAGTAAGCAAGTATTGAATAATACATATGTTATGAAAAGTATGAGGAGAGTAAAAAGAGAGAGTGGAAGCGCAAGGGTTACGTGGTTTAGCCTAACAGCCTACATCCTCAGAGGAAAACCCTTAATGATTATACATTTGCTATAGGACAACCTGTATTCAATGAGCTCTTAGTAGAGTATTTATAAGAGAAACCCTATATTATTAGTAACCATACATTAACTAGGGTTATTAGACTTGCAATATAAGTAACTTGTTTAGCTTGCATGCACACCAACTATTAGACTTGGGTTTTGACCAGAAATGCGCCTAATATACTTTAACAGTGTGTACTAACAAATGTAAATATATATGGATAGGGTGTCAAGCAGATCCTATATTTTAAGATCTATAAATGCTCGGTAAAATTTAAATAAATAAAAAATCTATAAACATAGGTTTATAAAAAAATAAAAAATAATAATTTACACTAACCGCCTCCAGATATAAGGAAACTATATACATCACCCCAAAAAATGTGTGAAAATGACAGTCCCCCATTTGTGATAAGTGTAATAGATACAATGAAATTTCTATTTTGACCTTGAGTTATCCAATTAACTATTCTTAATTTATGGATAAATTTAGTAAATTGGATAACTCAATCGCAAGGTAGTTTTTTAATTTCATTAAAAAGCCAAGGACAAATCAAGAATATCATCGCCCAACCAATAGCAAGTTAGTCCACATAAATAGGGTAGCTCAAGGGAAAAATATTAATTTTAATTGTCTATGTAATGTTTGCCACAAATTTAGTCACGGAACTATCATTTTCTCACAACTTTGAAAGTAAGTATTATTTTCTTATACCTCAAAGAAAGTTGGTATAATTTTTCTTATACTTTTTTATAAACTTTGAACATAATCTGCTTATGGCTTAGTTTGTCATCACTTAGGTTTAGAATATCTAAAATAGACAAAATAAGCCAAATAAAAATATATTTGTCATACCCATACCCAATAGTGAGAACACATTATTATCATGCAAATAATCTGATTTATAATCATCTTCATCATATTGTCGAAATAGTAGATAATTCCACACCCAATAGTGAGAACAAATTATTATCATGCAAATAATTTGATTTATAATCATCTTCATCATATTGTCGAAATAGAATTGACTATCTAAGAGCAAGTATACACAATTCTTTTTTAAAATAAAATTTACCAATCACAAACTAAACATAATTGATCCAATCCAAAGTCTCCACAAAACTCCAAATATGGAGAGCAACAAATAGATAAAAATAAATAAATAAATAAACCTTTAAACCCAAAGACGACTCCTTCTTCTCTATTAAAATAAAATATGGGTAAAATACACTATTAGTCTCTAACGTTTTCACGAGTGGCATGTTTGGTCCCAAACATTTAAAAAGCGCACAATTGGTTCCTAATATTTCAAAATTATACACCGTTGGTCCTTTCGTCCGTCTCTGTTAATTTTTTGTGTACGTAGCTAATGAATTAAAGATGTTGCATTTTTTTAATTTGATGTGACATTCTTTTCCTTAATTGATGTGACATAACCCATAGCCAGATTAAACTAAGTTATACTTACCCGAAATACACATAACCAAACCTCATATATTTTCTAACTTCTCCCTCATTATAGACCTCAGATTTTGGTTAGCAGAAGGATGGGATTGGTTTTGCCTAGAAATGTTGTGAGCGTATGTATAATGTTTCCTAAAGGAACTATAAAACACTGATGAACGGTGTTACACACAAAAAGGAAGTCTAAGAACCAAAAACAATCATATTAGAAGGTTAATGTTGCGTTTGTAACTCACGAGAGAGAGAGAGAGAGAGAGAGAGAGAGAGAGAGAGAGAGAGAGAG
>BKZX01029747.1:0-40523 GCA_014362285.1 Fagus crenata | reverse complement strand
TGGAAAATAATTTTTGAAGATGGTTCTCATTCCTTGCACTTCAAGGTTGAGCTTGAGTGAAAATTTCAGAGGGGACATGGTCCCCCTTCGTCAATAAGTGTCTCTCTCATCTCTCTCTGGCTAGAACTAGCAATAGGTTTGACAAGCTAAACTCTCAATACTGTAATCAATTTGGCGTTGTGACTGGCAATAACCTCTATTGCTAGGATATCTTTACAACAATTATTTTTCTATTCTTTTTTTTTTTTTTTCTCGTTTGAAGTTAACATTGTTTTCTTCAATTGTAACTTAATTAAGTGCCCTCACATACACGCTTTAAACTATGCTAGTTAAGAATTTCTATCTCCACTCCAAAAGAATAAACTCCAAAAAAAATAATAATAATAATAATAATTAGATCTTATGAAATAAATGGAAATAATAAAGAGTTGAGATTGGGTGCCAATCATTTTAGCTAATAAATTATTATTATTTTGTTCTTAGAGCATTTGCATCAGTCTCAAAAAAACGTTTCATTTTGCTTAAATATAACTATAATCCTCTTAAATGCTCACACATCAACCTCAGTAAAAGCTAAACTAAAAATTGTGTATGAACAGTATCTCGCCCAAAATCACGAAACAATGTAGCTCACTGGCCAATTCATTTCCTTCAGTTTTTTTTTTATTGCCGTTTCTCTCTATTCAAGTTAGACCCATATCTTGCCTCTCTCTCTCTCTCTCTCTTCCAAGCTTGCACGATCTTCAATCGGAGCAGACTTGCAATTCGTCCTCCAACGACGCCAATCTTCATTGGCGTTTCAGAAGAGATGAATTCACCGCACCGATAAACATCCACTTCGATGATGTTTTCTTTTTGTGCTAATCTTCACATTTCATCTATGGTTGTGTTCATTTCTACTTTTGCTTCTAAGTTAGTTGTTTTGATTGTTTTTGTTTTCTTTGCTATTGAAGTAGATTAGTGAAGGAGATTTATTGGAAGAAATTAAAATGGGTTCAAGTTGCACCCAGTGTAACTCTTTTTGAGTTACACCTTTTCTAAACTATTGATTTCTAAAAGATCCTACGGTTTAAAAGATATCATTATCCATATCATCATTAAATATTTTTTGCTCTCCACCTCAACTTATCTAATTAATAACGTTTCTCTTTCTCTTTCTCTCCCCCCTTATCTCCTCCATGTTTATCTTGAAATCGCAAGGCCATGTACTAGGAGGAGTGCTATGATGAGTGTTAAGATGCCGATTTTCAAGATTTTTTTAATAGTGTTTCTTCTTTGTTAAAAAGTGTTGGGTTTTTTTGTCTTTTACTTTCACACATTGCCAAATTAAAAAAAAAAAAAAAAAAAAAGTGATTCTTGAGTTTTCCCAGTTGCTCGTGTATGTCCTCCATTAATTGTTGCTAAACTGGAAAAGCAGTGTTATGGGATATGAGGGAGAGAAAGTGAGAAATTGGGGGAGAGAAAAGAGTTGTGGAGGAGATAAAGGGAAGAGAAAGAAATGTTATAAAAAACAATAAAGCTATGGTGCCAATGTTTCATATTTTCGCAGTGGAAAATTAATTTGATATAATATGTTTCTCTATATTTTTTTTTTTTTCCTTCTTTCTTCTATGTTTAGACCTTTTACAATTTTTTTTCCCTCAGTGAAAGGGTCTAAGGAAAAAAAGGGTCTAGAATAGAGAAAAGATTTTCAAAAGAGTGACACCATTTTCAAAAGCTCTTGGAATCTTTGTGTTGCTCTTGTGTGCACAAATGACCACTGTTCAGAAACAAGAGAGAGAGAGAGAGTAAAAAATAAAGGGACATGGAGGAGATAAGGGGGGAGAGAAAGAGAGAGAAAGATATGATATTAATTAGATAAGTTGAGGTGGAGAGCAATAAATATTTAATGATGATATGGATAATGATATCTTTTGAGTCGTAGGATCTCTTAGAAATCAATGGTTTAAAAAAGATGTAACTCAAAAAGAGTTACACCGGGTGTAACCTGAACCCATCTCATATATATATATATATATATGTATATACTGAACTTGGAAAACCCACTCATTTCCTCTATTGTCTTTCTCTTATCCAAACAACATGTAAATCAATCATTTTCTTAACATGATTGGAAAAATTGCATTCATTCAAATCGTTAAAATTTAAGCACGTTGGTAAACGTGAACGTGTATATATATATATATATATATATATATACTGAACTTAGGAAACTCACTCATTTCCTCTATCGTCTTTCCCTTATCCAAAAAATGTGTAAATCAATCCTTTTCTTAACATGATTAGAAAAATTGTATATATATATATATATATATATGTTCACGTTTACACACCACGTTCTTAAATTTTAATGATTTGAACGAATGCAATTTCTCCAATCATGTTAAGAAAAGGATTGATTTACACGTTGTTTGGATAATCAATCCTTTTCTTAACATGATTAGAAAAATTGTATATATATATATATATATATGTTCACGTTTACCCACCACGTTCTTAAATTTTAATGATTTGAACCAATGCAATTTTTCCAATCATGTTAAGAAAAGGATTGATTTACACGTTGTTTGGATAAGGGAAAGACGATAGAGAAAATTAGTGGGTTTCCTAAGTTCAGTATGTTGTTTGGATAAGGGAAAGGTTGTTTGCATTCGTTCAAATCATTAAAATTTAAGCACGTTGGTAAATGTGAACCTCACACATCCAAAATCCAAATGGTCCAAATCTTTGCATTGAATGATTGTAGGGACATAGATTGCAAGTAATAAGCTCGTACCCAAAATATTGTTGGCTATTCCTTTGTCTTTTTACTTATGCCATTGCGTCGGGGCACATTTGAATTTAATTCTCCCAAACTTTCTGATGTTTTTCTTTTTTGGAGCATCTTATAATATCTGGTCATAAATGTTGCGAAAATGACCTGTCAATCTGTCATAAGAAATTATTTAGTCCTTTTTTTTTTTTTAATCATGCATGATGTCAAAAGAAATTACTTAATTATTGTTATCATGTTATAATTTAATGTCATAAGAAATTATATAGGAGTCAGAATATTCAAAATAATTATTTGTGGTGCATTTACTGGACACATATTGCAATGGACTATACACCCATGAAGCCCATCAAGAGAGGGTATATTCCTGTACTGTAAATGTTGAAAATCAATGTAATTATTAGCTTGTCCAGGTCAAATACATCCTTAGCCAGTTGATCAAAAAAAAAAAAAAAATACATCCTTAGCCCAAGCTCAAAGTTGACTTAATTTGATCCAAAATTTTAAATAACATGATAATGTGTATACTGTTAAATCAAAGAAATAAAAATCTGAACCATGAAATAAACAAATAGAAAAAATTTGAAATGGAAATAATCCAATACCAAAACAATAGCCCATATTGTACCCAGAAAATTCAATGCAAGCAATTGAGAGTCTTTATTTAATAATTCCATTGTAGTGTCCAAAGACTACCTACCGAATGGAAAATAGATTTCTTTCATTCCATACACTTTTTCCCATGGACTAGGTAGGATTGAAATAGAGTCAGTCATATGAGAACAAAAAATATTTTATTAGCTAACCTCGTTGGCATCCAAGCCAACTATTTCACTCTTTATTATTTCCTCTTATTTCATACATAAGATTTAATTAAGTTACAATTGAAAAAAACAATGGTAACTTGAGGAAAATAGCATTGGTAAAGATACCCTAGCAAGAGAGATTAGTGCCGGTTGCAACACCAAATTCATTACAGTACTGAGTGTAATACTGGACACGAGACTGAACAAGACTAGGTTGTTTACCATCACATTCACCCGAATTAATTATTCGGATTGTTGCCCCAAAACCTTGGCCTATGGATTGGTGAACATTGGTCATCCAAAACCACAAGGCGGTCTTAAACGAGGTAACCGCGTTTGTGGCAACGATTTCAGGAGAGTTGAGCCCGTCAAACCCAATGCTATTTCCGGCTGGTCCGTAATTGTAATTCCAAGTTAGCTGAAGTGGTCCACGGCCATAGTAACGTTTGCTAGGGTTGCATGGATATTGAGTGAAGCTCGAATTACAGTAGTTCTGTGAGGCAGGAACGTTATTTTCTTCTATGTAGCATAAACCTGTCCAAACAAAATCAATTTGCTTCAATTCTCAGGGTTAAGTCCTTGCGATTCTTATTTAATTACAAATACATGGTTCAAATACATGCATGACTATAATGCACAAATTAATATGTATGTCTATGTTTTTATATGGCCGACTATAAGTAGTTAGAGTAAACATATACCTTTAATTAATTCTATTATGAAAAAATATGAGGGTATTATATAAACTAATTTTTAATTTGATAAATCACATTATTTAAAAAACAACGTAAATATCAATTACACAGTATAGAAAAATACATTAATATTATTTATAAAATACGAGACAACCTTAATTGCTTAAAAGACACTAAGATTAGAGAGCATGTATCATGTATGTCTTTAGGTGCATGGCAGCAGTGCCTATTAATTTGTATGATGTATGTATGTGCATGTATACTATGTTTTGTATGTAATTGTATAATTTTCTAAAAGTTTTATAGTTCAACGACATTACTCATAGTAAGAAAAAAAAAAATGTAATTTTATAATTAAGTTAGAGAGAGGAGCAAGATCTTACTTCCAGTCTCATGCGTGACATGGGCAAAGAAAGCTGCAATCTCACGTTTACCATCATCATCTGAACCAGCCTTGGCAAATTTATCATACGATTGAAGAGCATTGAGAAATGCTGCTCTTGTGTAGAAGTTATTCTTTCCTGGACAGTTTGTTTGTTGGGCCTGATTAAGTATCCCATTGAAAAACTTCTCTGTCACGATAATGGGCACCGAAATGTTGTTAATGATACAAGGGCCTGCTTGGCACCCCGGGCCACAGAAGGCGTTACCAGTGCCACAATAGCCAAAAGAGCTGCAACATAGGTTTGCGGCACAACCACAATTTTGACCCTTCACACTTCCTGCGAGGATTCCGACTAGAATGAGGGTTATTAGTACATCCATTCGTAAACTAAGGGCTACCATTTTTGGTGGGTATGTGGGGAAAGAAATGAGGGATAAATTGTGTGATGAAGAATTGGGTTGAGTGATAAGGTATTTATTTTGAAAGATAAAGTGAGAAATATCTATATAAAGATTCTCTCAAACTTATTTTTTTTGTTTTGTTTTGTTTGATGGAGATGTTTCTCTGAAATATCTACGGGTCAATGTCTTTGTGGACCATGGCTTGTCCAAAGCACAACTAGTTTTTCTTTATAATCTTAAGGTGAATAATTACGATGGAAAAAAAAAAAAAAAAAAATCATCGCCATTTCAAATGGAATTAAGAGAGTAGGTTAAGTCGGTGGCTTTAATTGGTGCCATGTGCAAGTGAGTACATCACTTGTGATTATAAGCCATGTTTTAGACTAAGCGTGTGAATTCAAATTGAATTCTTGTTCAAATTTCCATTCTATTCGTACTATGTTATATATATTGCTTGAGTCGGCTAGGAAGAACATATATTTAACATGTCAAAGCATTTATGTATTTCAAATGTGAAAGCATTCATGTATTTCATGTGTCTAGTATCGTAGCTAGCCAAACCCTCAAAATGAACTAAATTGCGGAAATATATACGATGATACTTTGGGTTAGCTGTTTGAAAAAAATGCGTTTTTAAAATATGTATTTTGAAAACATGATTTTGAAAATCACAATTAAGCATTTGGCAAAACTAATGAAAAAGTGTTGTTTCTGTCAATTGAGCGTTTGGTTAATTTTAATCTAAAACTACTGTTTCGGGTACAAATGACAAAAAAAAACTTGATTATACTGTTAAGTTATAGTGTAATTTTTCAAATGCTTACAAATTGTAAAAATAATAACAATATTTTGTTGCTAAATGTAAAAATGATAACAATAATAACAATATTTTTAGTATTATTATTTTACTAAAAATGGTAAATAATTCACTTTTTGTGAATTGAGTATTTGAATTATATGTACAAAATAGTTATTTTTGAGTGCAAATTAACAAAAAAAAAAACCATAACTATTTTTTTTAAAAGAAAGAAAAAGTAAAGTCAATAAAGTATTGAATTAAAAGGAAAGATTCAAGAAGCACAATGTGGAGTGTGAATGCACCACACACCTCCACGGCAAGGAAGACCTTAAAACAGTTTAAAAGAAAGAAAAAGTAAAGTCAATAAAGTATTACAAAGTTACAGAAGGTGTTGTTGAGCACTTTCCTTAGGATCCTAAAAAATTTAGTTAAATGAGTTTTAAAAAGCCCACTTTTTCTAGTGTAGATAAAACACAACTACATTAGACTCCCTATTTTATTTTACTATTCTATTTTTTAATATATTTTTATTATTTTATTTTATTTTTTTTTTTTCACAACTCCCAAAATACCTCCCTTTCCCATTTTCCTCCTCCCTCTTCCCTTGTTCCCGTTATATATTCTCCCCACTCCCTCTTTTTTTTTTTTTTTTTTCACCACCCACGTACCACACCTCCTCATTTCTTTTTTCTTTCCTTTTTTTTTTTCCCCACCACCCACGTACCCCCCTCCCTTTCTTTTTACTTCTTCCCCACTAGACATACATCCCCCCTCACCTCTTCACAGTTCGTACCCAAGATAGGATTTAAGAGACTGTCAAAGGGAGACCACAGTCCCAATCCTATTATATAATTCTATTCCCCAAAGTTAATTGTCAATAAAGGATAAACAACAGCTTGGTGTGGAAATCTGCCCATAGAAGATAAACTACATGTAAGCTGCGCATATGATTATATGTTCATCAATTACGATGTAAAAACGGTGTAATACTTCCATCGTTAAGCTTTTCCAAAAAGCCAAATAAAATCTCCAAATGTGTGCAAGAACGACAAAGCCAGAATTGAGCACTTAAAACTCAAAAACCAAATCTAAGAACAAATTTCACAAACTAGCATATCACAAAATATAAAATTCAATATCTTTTAGGTTTTTCCTTCTGTTTTTCTGCACTAATAAAACTAATAAAAATGGTTATTATTTATTATTATAATTAAGTTATATGTTTTTTTTTTTAACGTTATGCTAAAAAAATTAATGAATCTAGTTTCTTTCATTAAAAAAGAAAAGAAAAGAAAATTCCTAATAAAGTGATCACTGATCAGGTGGGTATATTAAAAGAACATATATTTAAATTTGGTATTTTGGTAAATAAGCAACTATGTAGGGGTATATGTAGATAATGAAGTTTCCAAGAAGCTTCCTTTCAATTTTAAGTTCTACTCTCATTGTTTCACGTCACTTTGACTTTTCTATTTTATTACATTTACGCTTCTTTTTATTTCCTTTTTATCCCCCTGCAACTTTTCTCATTCTTCCTGGAAGGGCGTATGGACTTGACAATTTCATATGTCTAACTCTCTCTTTCTCTCTTGAAGGAAGAGAAGGATATTTGCGTGTGGCTGCATTTAAATTTTTTTGTATCTGACTCTTTCTCTTAGTCTGATCTTTCTTCACATCTCCATCTTCTTCTTATTATTCTTCTCTTAATTTCACACAGATCTATTTCCCTTGATATATATATATATATATATAGTTTTTTGGTTGTATCCTGCTGTGGTTGCCCTATAGGGGGTTGCCCAAGCCCAAGGGCTTGCTGGGCTTACCCCAGGACTGGCCCTAATCGTGGTCCCCAAAACAAGCCCTCGAGGAGGTACTTGTAAAACCAAATCAAAGAATTGGAGTGCTCGAAGCAAATCGAGCATGAGCTTTGATCCCATAGCTAGGTAATGTAGGTAAAATCATCCAACCCCACTCAATTTTGTCTTTGTATTTCAATTTACTTTTATTTTCAGCCATTATGTTGAAATGCAATTAAAAATTTGATATTTATCTTGTAATTAAAAATGATGAAAATG
Organism: Fagus crenata; assembly: GCA_014362285.1. Classification (NCBI taxonomy): domain Eukaryota; kingdom Viridiplantae; phylum Streptophyta; class Magnoliopsida; order Fagales; family Fagaceae; genus Fagus; species Fagus crenata. The sequence goes on along the minus strand of BKZX01029747.1, from coordinate 32,589 downwards.
AAATTAAAATGTTGAAGGAAAATCACAAGTAATTGTTCTCTCAAACCTAGAATGAAGAAAATTTTCCCACTTTGTAATTAATGAAGTGCAAATAAATGTGAAATATTTTATAGCATCCTCGATTAGGTTTATTTATTTATTTATTTATTTTTTGTTTGTGCTTGATACAATTTTGTGACCCTTAACATCATGATATATAACATGAATATAAATTTTTTTTTTTTACATAAAATGTAGAAATTTTCTTACAAAATAATGAATTTTCTTATTAAATTCTAGTATTAGGTCATTAAATTGGTTCACATAAAATAATGAGAAAAATCTCTAAAAATTCTTTTCCTTGTGCATTAACATGTCACATCCATGCCAAAAGCCTTGTAGGACTTCAAGCTTGCTCTCCCTTATGAGGATAACTAATTAGGATTTAAACCTTTCATCCTCTTATAATAACCATCAACTAAAAAAACAGAGCATGTCACATCCATCAGCAAGAACATGTTCATTAATTAAAAACATCACATGAAATAATGAGATTCATCACATAGGATAAAGGAATGGTCCATGAAAGAAAATGTGAAGAGACTGAAATGGGTTAATACTTAATAGTGGTTAAAATTGTCATATTAACATCTAGGTAACATTTCTAATAGTTTCATAGGATTATGCATTTTTTGCAATTCAAGTATTGCATGTATGGTAGAATAAAGTGAATACAAATATTCTATTTCACTTTTTGTGTTGTACTTGATACTCCATCAATTATAATTTGACAAGTAAAAATGGTGATTATGTTTTACTAAATGTGAGATTGTGTGTAGTAGTCCCTAATTTGATATTTACAAAATTCTGATGTGGCATAATGTTATTGGAAGGTGTAAATGTAGACTTTTACAGTTTATCCTTATTGAATTTAATCTCTTATGGTTTCTATACTCACTCTCTCTCTCTAATGATTCTTTTTTTTTTTTTTTTTTTTTTTGTGTGAGAAAAGTCTCCAAGAGTTTATTGTGTTGCTATTGTCACAATGTAATACCATAACGATGAGACACGATTTTATTTTGCACAAGTGTTATACCATGATTTGTGAAAAACTAGTTACTTTTATATATGGCTCTTTGATGTGGCATGAGTAATAAAATGCTATCATATACATTTAGAACTTCTAAATATTAATTTCATATTTAACTTTTTGACCAATATGTTATATCCTTTCAGATTTCTTTGGCATGGGGTTGCAATTCATCTAATTCAATATGTTTTATTATATCAATTTTTCTCGAATAGACATGCTTTTCACATGACCTTTCAAACGGGTGTGCATATAAAATTAATGGAGGAAATAATTTATTTTATTTCACCTATCCATGAAATTTTCCAAATGACATAGTTATAATTAATTAAAAACGAAAATTTTAAATCCTAATAAATCAATTGAAATACACATAACACACTTATGATTAGCCATGATCCTTTCCTGAATCAAAAGACACTGAAATATACTTAAAATTTCACTATCTCCTAACCTAACCTCTTGGCGGCTTTGTCATAGGGTCTTTTTTAAAATTAAATCCAATTTAAAATTGAAATATCTCTAACTTATAATTTTCTTAGAACTCTTTCTTGATTAAAGTTTTAGATGCTATATATTGTGATTTTAGTTCCAAAAACCAAAAGATGCTGAAAGAGTGAGTAAGGTTATGGATAAAATGGTTATGAAAGCACGTACTTAATGTGATGATGATGGTTTCAATAATTGTTCTATTTGTGGTGCTGACCAACAACCCTTTCTTTTCTAGTCTTTCTCCCTATCATCTGCCCTTTCCACTTCCCCCTCCACTTCTCTCCCTTTCTGCACAACATGATAAGAAATCTCGGAGGAAAAATGCTCATAATAAAAAAGTTAACCCTTTATTATAAAATCTAGCGAGGGAACTAAGAACAATATGCAATAGCTAGGAAATGCAAAAGTAACTATAATGATCCCCAATCCAATTATTTTAAAGTTTGTTATGAAAAATGCATCGAGAATGAAATACGGAATAGAGCTGAAATGATTTTAATAGAAAAGGAGTGGAAGGTTTAAGGAAAAAAACGTTATTTATTTTGTAAGGTATCTTTTCCTTTTAGTTATACCGTGTTGGCATAATTTGTGATGATTGTTGTTATTTTGGGTTAGTGTTTATTGTTTTGGCATGATTTGGGTAGGGGTTACATTTAATTTATTCCTTTCATCTAGATGGACTATTATCACTAGTGAGGCCAATTGTTTGGATCATGGAGGATGGATGCCCAACATCATTACATCTTTGTACCTTAACTTAAAACTTAGTGATGAGTCTGACCCTTGCACATGATAGAGCCAGAATTTATGAGAGAAGACAAGATTGAAAGCAAAATTAATCTAAAAAATATTAATACCTATTTATAAGATAATAAAATAAAAAAATTATATACTAATGTAATTTTCATACAAAATCTAATATAAATGTAAACTTTAATTTAATTTTTTATGCCTAGTTTAATTATTCAATTGTCCTCAATTTTTTTTTTTCTTCATATTTTTAAACCCTTGGATTGATTACTTCACTCCCAATAGTATTGAATATATCTATCTCGATGTATCTAACCAAGCAATTATTTATCTTGATCTTCTATTCGATTGCATAATCAATTTTTAATAGTGTTCATTGCTGGAAAAGCTCTCTTTCAATAGTAGCTGTTGCAACTTGTATGATCAAAGCCAATGTCACTGACGAGTAAACCAATGCATATAATTGAGAAAATAATATAAAAGCATTAAGAATATAGCAATATGACTATGAAGTTGTATATTTTCCTCACTGCTTTGAATTCTTTTAAAATTTATGTAGAATGCAACCTCTTTTTTTTTTTTTTTTTTTTTTTTTTTTTTTTTTTTTTTTTTTTTTTCTTTTATTTTTTATTTTTTTTTTTTTATTTAGTTAAATTTGGGTTTATAGGAAAATCTTGGAGTTTCTTTTTCTTTTCTTTTTTCCTATGAAAAACTCAGAGTTGAAACTGTGAAAAAATCAAGTATGCAAGACAAAATATGTAGTGGAGAGTCTAGGGTTTTAGTGTCGTATACAAAGACATAAATTGGTTCTTAATCATTATTATTATCATGTGGGCCTCGCAAGTTGAATCTTTTTGTTGTTGTGAGAAAGAGCTGAAAACCTGTGAGAGCATCTTCAATAGGTTCTTTACTTTTTCACCCACATGTGGAGAAAAAAAAAAACTACGTTAACATTTTACCTCTCTATTTTTTAAATACACTTTCTAACAAACTCTCTATTATGTCTCTACCCCTATTAAATATTATTTCATTATTGGTGGTGAGAAAAAAAAAATGAAAGTTTATTGATTGAAATGAATATAATAATGAGATGAAATTATTTTTTAATGGGTATTTAGCTCCCCTAGAGAATTTGTTGGAGCATGATTTTGCGTTTGTCTCTTTACAATGTTGATAAAAAGTATTTTAGCTCCTCTCTTAGAATGAAAATTTGAATTTGAAGTGAAACCCACTACTTAAGTGATTTGTTTGGGAAAAGAGGAAAAGTGATAGCACCTATGCTTGTTTTTCTCTTAGCGTAGGAGTGCGTTTTCCAATTTTTGTCAGGTGAGCAAAACAGTTCTTACAAACTTTGTAATTTAATAGACTATTAATATATAGAAATTTAAGTTGGTTATCAGACTTAAATCAAGTGATGACACTCTCCATCCTAACTTCATAGGTATGTGGTGTGTTCTTCAGTCTTGTGTAAAATGGGTTCAAATTGGTTTCCTCTGACTCACTCATGTGCTCCAGGCACTTAGAAAATAAAATGAATTCACAATTTACTTCGGTTTTGTTTAGCAATAGTATAAAATAATGCATCAATGGTCAATTATTCTCTTAAACATTTCCAACCCATCTATAAAAATGCATAAAGGGTGTTCTATAAATATATTTTTTTCATAATAAGGTACACTCTAATGCAATGCATATGATTACTCCTTGTTCTTCTCATCACCATTGTCACCCTCTCCAACTCCACCTCCTTCATCATGGTGTACATAATCAAGAACCATATGTCTATATCTGCTTCCATGACCTCCCCATGTGGGTCATCCCAAGGGCAAAAAAAAAGCCTAAACCCATTAGTCCACCCAAACTCATTCACTAATTGTCCAACCAAACCTACTTATTTAACAAATGGACATATGTGTACTAGCCCAATTAGACCCAATTAAATTGAGTTTAATTGGGCTTTAATTGAGTTGCTTATTGGGCATCTAACAAATTTACCCAAACTTACTTATTGATCATTTGAGGGTATTTTTGTCATTTTCATTGGCATTTTTATCATTTTAGAAGTTGTAAGATATTTTAACTATTTACATACATAAAATAATTGGGTAAATAGATGGGTTGGGTTTTACTGGGTTAGGTTAGGTATGGGTAATACATTCTTTGTTAAATGAGTCTAAATGGGCTATTGGTTTTGAAGGACCCAACTCATTTATTACCCACCCAAATCCAACCAAACCCACCCATTTGACACCCCTAGGCATAACTAACTTTTGCTTCTTCCCCACCATCTATGTGTTCCCAATCTGCCTCTGTTACCCTTGCATTAATTGCATTGTAAGTTCAAGAACCAGCTCTACTATGACCTTAATATATGTTTGCTTCCAACTCACAAGACTTTACAAGTCTTCTCACTTCAGTTGCATAATGATTTGGGTCAAATCTTTGAATTTAGACCATCCAAATAGGCGGTTTACATTATATTTTTACAATCCATTTGTAAATTATAAATAAATAACTTGCGATATGAATAAATTAACACCACCACACACCTTGGGATTGAATTTGTTTTTCTGATCTATTTACTTAATGTAAATTATCAATGCAAAATGGAGAAGTCAAGAATTTCACACACATATTAAAGTTTCTTATCATTGTTTTTTATATCGCAGATGCAGATAAAATGGTAGACCACATGATCAATATACTTGTGATGGCAATTGGAAGAAGACGAAATTTTAGTTCTTTCCTTAGTTGTGTTCACTCTATTTTCTGCAAATAAGGATGTTATATATCTAGAAAGAAGAAAAGAAAGATAGTGATGAGATAGATTAAACTCTTTTGTAATAAATGTTTAGAACAATAAAACCCATCTTAAATCATTGTTACCAACATTCTGTTATTTTCTAAATTTTATATTAGATGTTAGATGTGATTGTGAACCCTTCTTTTTTCTTTTTTGGAAAAAAATTACTTTTGATCCTTATATTTTAGTGGTGTTTTCATTTTGGTCTTTATATTTCATAATGTTTCATTTTAGTCCTTGATTTTTGGATACTGGTTCATTTGAGTCCTACCCTCTTTATTTTCTTTATTTGTTTTGAAATCTTCTCATCAAATATAACATGTGTCCAAAAAACTAAAGACTAAAATGAAACCTTATAATACATAAGGATCAAAATGAAAGCACCTCTAAACTATAAGGACTAAAAATGTATTTTTGCCTTCTTTTTTTTGGTTGATATGAATCATGCTTGTTATTTCAGGAAAGACTAAATAAACTAACATAAAAGAAGAATTTGTTACCGCTTTTAAAAAAAATTTATCAAATATATTCTTCTAACATTGAGTTTCGTTTCGATTAAAAAAAAAAAAACTATGAGATTTTCAGCCTTCATAAGATTGTGAAGTTTGTGAACTGACTATAGGTAGTTCAAGGTTAGGATCTTTATGGCTCCCGGTGGAGCTGAGTATCAGCCTCTGCCACTATGGATTCAATGCTGTAAATGAGGCTTCCTATTACAGACTTCACGTACGTCTTTTCCTCGTGAGTCTTCCTCCTTCACAATTCACAAATGCTTCACGGGATGCATTTTTTATTGGACCTTTTAACTAAGAAATTTTATATAGAATCCGTATAAAATGTAATCCTTTTTTCTTTTTTTAAAACCTTGTACTTGAATGTCACACTGCAACAAGAAATCCATCTTCGTATAATATCTCATTATAACAAATATAGAGGGTATGAGTTTATGGAATCTCTAGATTCAGTCTCGAGATAAATCGAAAATTAATAGCCGGATATATTGATATGAAATGCAATTGATCTACACCCGCTATCCCTTTGTCAAGGAGGATATAGCTAGATAGCACTAGAGCTAATGGTGTCATATATAGAGAAATTATGGTTATGAATTTAATTATAAACTACTTGCCGGGAGTTTCAATACTACTTTCCAAAGGCAACACCATAACCCATTTGTACTAGAGAATATCCATAAAAAGAAAACCAAATACTTAGTGAGAATTTATGGCCATAGAAAAGCTAACATGCACTAAGTAGCGGGAGCAAATTATGATACTCTTTATTTCCTTTATTAATGTGCGCCTTGAAACTATGGGTGCAAGTGAAACTTGATCCCAATTTTACCAACTAGGCTCGTTAGCAATATTTATTTACTTCTAATCCATACACCAAATGGTGCCTATGAACAGGACCGGTCCAATAGTTAAGTCACTTAAACAATAATTTAAGACCCCCAAATTTAAATAAAGCCCAAAGTATTTTTTCTTAGCAAACATGCGTCTCACGCCTATCACTTCAACAATTTAACACTTTAACGTCTCTTTATCTTTCTCTCTCTTACGTGGCCCCCAGAGCCTCATGCCTATCACTTTAACGTCTCTTTATCTCTCTAACAGAAGACCTAAAAATTAATTCTTTCTTATTCTTTTTTTCCCCCATGGCCCACTCTCTTGAATTTCTCTCTCTACCGCTCTACTCTTTATCTTTCCCTCAACCTCTCTAGTCAGTATCTCTATTTCTCTCTTTAGTCTCTACGTATCTTTATATACCTCACTTTCTCTCTTTCTCTAATCGTCTCCTTCTTTCACTACAAATCTACAATAGTCAATAGGTATTATTTTATTTTTATTTTTTCTTGTCTTCAAATTTGAGGATTTGAGTCTTGAGGTCTTCTACAAAAATTGAATTCAACACATTAATGGGTAATAATATCAATCTTTACCCACTTGAATAATTTTTTTTTTCTTTGCAATTAGGGTTTGTAATTGTAAATTAAGATTTATTAACAATTCCTGTAAGAGTTGCTTCTACATAAAGAACTTTTTCAAAATTAAAATTCATAAAATCTTACCTAAGATCAACTATATCATAAAAAAGATTAAGTTGATTAGCAATTTTACTAATTGAAAAGAAAATGTTAGAGAAAATTGATTATAAAAGTTTAATCAATAATTTTGCATCTAAAAGAGCAAGAAAAATGAAATTCTAATTAAAAAAAATCATAGATATTAATTTAATTTAGTATTGAATGGTAAAAAAGAAGAAGCCCCATTTAAGATTTGACTTGAGACCTCCAAAATGTTTGGACTAGCCCTACTGTGAAGGTTTCCTAGCAAGTGAGATTGTCGCCTGAGCAACACCAAGTTGGTTACAATATTGATTGTACTCCCTCAGTCCCATATTGTTGGTATTGTGTTTCATTTTTGAGATGTCTCAAAATTAATTCATATTTCCAAATTCAAAAGCCACTATGTAGCAGCAAAATAGCAATGAGAAGAACATGTTTTCTTTTAGGTGATAAAACTGTAGAATCCATTAGGGACCCTTGAATTCACAAGGAATTGAGAACAATAAAGAGAAAACCTCTTTTCTAAATTTTTTTTTTTTTTTTTTTGATAAGCTTGGGTGTCTAGGCCAGCGTTCGTAGATACACGCACCTCGACTAATTCCAAGGGACACGCAACACTCTACTAGCACGTGTACCACAATAATCACAAGGCTTTGCCTTGTGTAAGTGGCCCTGAGGAGACTCAAACTAGTGATATTGGGGAGTACACCCAAGGCTGGACTAGTTAAGTTACCTCTTAGGGTTCTTTTCTAAAATATTATTAGTGAAAAACTAAATTGCCTTGACGACTACAAGAAATATAAATAGTAAAATTACTAATTAAGTTTTTGTATTCAAGTTCTACCAACATCTATTTTTCAATTGATGCTGTAACTAATTCACTTAATTTTTCTTGTGACATAGTCACTCTTAGATAGAATTTTATCAATTTGGATTTATAAAAACTTCTTCATGTCAAAGCAAATGTAACCAGTATTGTTAGTAAAATTCTTTTTGGAGAGAGAGAGTTTGCTTCTTTTTTTTTTTTGGTAAAATGTAGATATAGTTTCTTCGGCTTAGGGTTGCAATTCAACTAACTCAACGTGTTTTTTGTATCTATTTTTCTCCACTAAACCTGCTTTTCGCATGACCTTTCAAAGGGATGTGTACAATGGAGGAGATAAATTATGTTTTTTTTAATGTATTTTTTGACTTTTTCGAAACGATGATAGAATGTTTCCTATCCTAATCAATCAATTGAAATACATATAACGCAATTATAATTATGCATAACCTTTCCAAAACCAAAAGACATTGAAATATACTAAAATTTCACTATCTACTAACCTAACCTCATCGAGAGTTGGCCAATTGGTCTTTTTAAAATTCAATAAAATATAAAATTGAAATATATATAACTTAGAATTTTTTATAATTCTTGCATAGTTAAAGTTTTCAATGCTATATATTGTGGTTTCACATATCAACTCACTTGTAATTCAATGACCTCAGAACATACATTCATTTAATTTGGGCACCTATATTAAGCCCGTAACTCCGTTAGAAATCTGCCTACGTGGCAAACAGAATTGTTGACATGGCTAACTGTGTCATTTAAAAATAATAAAAAATAATTTAACTAAGCCATGCCAGCATTTTTTTATTATTTTTTTCTTTTCTTTTATTTTTCTTTTTCTATTTTTCCTTTCTCTTTTCTTTTTCTTTTCTCTCTCCTCTATTCTTATTCCTCCCCAAATTTCTTTTCTCTCTCCCTATGTTGCCCGATGATGTAAAACTCTAAATTATTGAGCGGTTTGGCATGGGTTTTTATTCATTATCAGCCTTTACTCACCACAACCACCATCATCACCTTTCTCTTTGTGTTATCCATTCATATTGGGACAACCACAAGCCAACATTTTCACCCCTCTATTGATAACCTCCACAGGCAACAAACTATCCTCGCAAACCTCGTTCCATCCGGTTGAAAACCCGGACTCCAAATGCATCGAAACAACCCTATTGGTCAATAAAATCCTAGCATTCCGAGGCGAAAAGAAACATCAGGTAACCAAGTCCATGTGGGTGAGATTCAGGAACCGGAAAAGCCAACCGACTCGATTCGAGAAAGTGCCAATCCAATAGCTTTAGAGACTGTACAAGACGGCCTTGGAGGTTAAGCCAACGCTTGCAAACGAGTGAGTTTGTGTTGCGTTGTGAATCAGGGAGTTTGGAGAGGATTTGGAGGAGGATTTGATCAGAGAGTCGGAGTTTGGTCGGAATTTGGGAAATTGAAAATAGGGGTTTGGGATTTGGGGAAATTGGAATTGGGAATCATAGTGAACATTACATGCTTGAGAGGCTTAGTGTTCTTGGCCATTTTTGTTGCTAGCTTCTCTTTAATCTTCCTCTGTGCAAACAGAGAGTGGTGGTGGTTTGAAGTGGGCTTGGCTCAGTCTAAGCAAGTGAGAACAGAAAGTTTGAGGTGGGGAGAGATTCGGTCAAATCGAGCTAGAAAGCCACCGCTAAGGTGGCGGAGGTGGCGGAGATAACTAGTTGAGGTGGTGAATGGCGAAGCTTGAAGAGTTGCGGTGGCTTTGTTTGAGCAGAGAGAGAGAGAGAGAGACGGAGGGTTCTAGAAGCTCCAAAGAAATCTGGGAGGAATAAGAACAGAGGAGAGAGAAAAGAAAAAAGAAAAGAGAAAGGAAAAATAGAAAAAGAAAAGAAAAAAAATAATAAAAATAAATACTGACGTGGCTTAATTAAATTATTTTTTATTATTTTTAAATGACACAGTTAGCCATGTTAGCAATTCCGTCTGCCACGTAGGCAGATTTCTAACGAAGTTGACTCGAAGGGTAAAATTGATAACGGCTTAAAAACATAGAGACCTAATTGAATGCTTTTAAAATATAAGAACCAAATTGAAAACACCCCCTAAATATAAGGACCAAAAGTGTATTTCTGCCTATAATTTACAAACTGATAAAGTCATGATTACTATTATTTTATTTTGTTCTTGATAGTTGATAGCACTAGTGGGCTTGCTTGCCACATTTCCTTTGGCAAACCCAATGAGTTAATATGTTATTTAACCAAAAAGGGGTTGCTAGGTATTTCAGCCCAACTTGGTTTCATGGATCGTCTTTCCTGACTTGAAGTGTTTTTTTGGGTCATATAGCCCATCTTTAACTAAATAAGTGGTTCAAGCCCAAGAAAAATAGTACATGGCTCACTCTTGTTTAAAATTTGAATTTATAGGAAGAAAACATGTGACTTGAACTGTACTATTTAAACTTGAGAAGTGGATCTAATTTCAGCGATGAGTCTTCTTCTTGAAAACTTAGGGAAAGCTATGAAGTATTACTGTATGTAAGCAAAAGACAGAGAGGGAAATGAATGAACGTGTATGAATTTTGTATTATCTTGCATACCTTGTACAGAGAATAGACTAGATATTTATAAGCTAGTCATTAGCTGTCATTAGCTGTCAACAGAAAGCTCTAACAGACTTTAATCAGTTATACTAAACTCCAATAATTATGGTAACTAATCCTGAGAGCATGTGAGAGTTCTTGCAGCTTCTCAAGTCTTCTGGAAGTCTTTAGAAGGGACTGGAGTCCACAACTGTGACGTGGAGATATTTTAGAGTTCTGCTGTTCTGCTTTTCATCCCCCCTCAAACTTATGTCTTGGTGAATGAGGCATAAGTTTGTCTTGAAGATATCGGAAGCGAGGAGAAGGGAGAGCTTTTGTTAAAATGTCTGCAAGTTGATCATCAGTGGAGATATGACGAAGTTGAAGGTCTCTGTTAGTGACTTTTTCCCGAATAAAATGGTAGTCAACTTCGACGTGTTTGGTGCGGGCATGAAACACGGGATTAGTAGCTAAAGCCAACGCACTGAGGTTATCGCACCAGATTGTTGGAGGAGCATGAAGAAAAATTCCCAAATCCTTAAGAATCATTCTAACCCAGGCAAGATCAGCTGCACTATTAGCCAAGGCCCTATATTTAGCTTCAGTGGAAGATCTAGCAACTGTGGGTTGTTTCTTGGACTGCCAAGTTATTGGATTATGGCCAAGAAATACAATGAGGCCTGTAGTGGATCGGCAATCCATTGGGTCCCCGACCCAATCTGAATCAGTGAAGGCAGTAAGTGATAATGGACCTGGACGAAACGTGAGGCCATGATGTAAAGTACCCTGGACATAGCGTAATATTCGTTTAGCAGCAACAAGATGATGATCAGTGGGCTGGTGCATGAATTGACAAATATGGTTTACTGCATAGGAGAGGTCAGGCCTCGTGAATGTGAGGTATTGAAGACCTCCAACCATACTGCGAAATGGAGTAGGATCAGGCAAAGGAATGCCATCGTCTTTGCGAATCCGAGACAATGATACAAATGGAGTGGAACATGGTTTGCATGTTGACATGTTAAACTTGGCAAGCAGATCAGTAGCATATTTGTGTTGGTGAACAAAGAATCCACAAGAGCGATAGTCAATTTGGAGACCAAGAAAAAATTTCAACTGTCCAAGATCTTTGATGTCAAATTCTTGAGCAAGTTTGGTGATCAAGGATTGAACAGCAGTGGGTTGATTGCCTGTAACGATAATGTCATTGACATATAGGAGGAGGTACATAACAGTAGAACCTTGTCGATAGAGAAATAAGGATGGATCAGCGAGGGATGGAGTGAACCCCATAGTGAGAAGGTGTGATGTAAATCTCTCAAACCAAGCACGGGGTGCTTGTTTGAGCCCATACAGTGCTTTCTGCAATTGGCATACATGTTTGGGATATTGAGGATCAATAAATCCTGGTGGTTGTTGCATATAAACATTTTCTTTAAGTAACCCATGTAAAAAGGCATTGGAGACATCAAGTTGCTTGAGGGACCAATTCTGTTGAGCTGCAATGGAGAGGATGAGTCGGACTGTAGCTGGTTTAACAACTGGACTAAAGGTTTCGTCATAATCCATTCCTTGTTGTTGATGATACCCCTTAGCTACTAGGCGAGCTTTATAACAAGCTATGGATCCATCAGAGTTACGTTTCAACTTGTAAACCCAACGACAACCTACTAGATTTTGATTGGAAGAAGAGGGAACCAATGTCCATGTATTTTGTCGTTGAAGAGCCTGAAACTCACTGGTCATAGCATCCTGCCACTGAGGTAATTGAGAAGCAATTTTGTAGGTGGGAGTTTCTGTGTTTAGATAGTCATTGACTGAGGTATGGTGAAATTGTTTAGGTTTAAAAATGCCAGACTTGGCCCTGGTTTGCATAGGATGTCTAGAACTATGTGGGTTAATGACAGAAGGTAAAGGAGGTGGTTTGATGACAAGGTGGGTGGTATATCTGATGGAGGAAGCTCAGAATTTATAGAGGAATGAGAAGTAGAAGATAGAGATGGAGGATCTAAAGTAGGAATATTGGACAGTGTAGGGTGAGGGCTAAGAATTGATGGAAGTGATGAAACAACTGGACCAGATCCAAGTATTGGAGTAAGAGGGCATGTATGAAAAGAGAGGTTTGTGTTTAGCCAAGTTGGTGGGATAGGTGTCTGTATAGAGGAGGATTTATGAAAAGGAAACACCGACTCTGTGAAAATAACATGTCTAGATGTGTAGTACTTTCGAGTATGGACATTATAGCACAAATAACCTTTAGCATTTGTTGCATACCCGAGGAAGAAACACTCAACAGAACGTGGTTGCAATTTGTGAGAATTATATGGACGCATTAAAAGGTAACAAAGACAACCAAAAGTACGCAGAGAGTCATAATTGGGTTGATGGTGAAAGAGAAGTTCCCAAGGAGAGCTTTTCTTAGAATTAGATGGTGGTACACGATTAATCAAATAGACAGCAGTACTGAAAGCATAAGGCCAGAATGACAATGGTAAGGATGACTGAGAGATTAAGGTTAATGCAATATCAACTATATGTCTATGCTTTCTCTCAGCCAACCCGTTTTGTTGTGAAGTGTGTGGACAAGTGTACTGATGTGTAATACCATGAGATATGCAGAAAGAATGAAATTCATTGGATGCATACTCACCTCCACAATCTGTACGAAGAATTTTTATTTTGTGATTCAACAGATTCTGCATAGTATTAGAAAATGAGACAAAACAAGAAAGAACTTGAGATTTATTTCTTATTGGATAAAACCAAGTGAACCGAGTGAACTCGTCTACAAAAATTACATAGAACCAAGTACCCCCATTTGATGTTATAGGTGAAGGACCCCATACATCACTATGTATTATTTCTAGAGGCTTACATGCTTTAGACACTGATTTGTGAAAAGGAAGATGAGTCATCTTCCCTTGAATACAATGAGTACAAGCAGACTCTGTTTTATTTGAACTAGAGTTATGTACAGGAGAAAATATACGCTGTTGAACTTGAGAATTTGGGTGACCCAATTGTGCCAAACTTTGGAGGAGATAGACTTGGTGGATTGAATTGATGAGAAGTTGCTGGTATGACATTGAGGAGGAAGACTGACACCATCAATAGGGTACAAACCGTTCTTACTGGGGCCTCTGTAGAGGAGTTTCCCCGTTGGCATGTCCTTAATTTTGAATTGGTTAGCATCAAAATGAAAACAACAGTTATTATCACGGCAGAATTTATTGACAGACAAGAGATTTGAGGCCATGGAAGGAACACAAAGTACTTTACGTAAATGAAAAAGATGAGAGGAAGCTTTGAGTTGAGAATTACCTATATGAGTGGTAGGAATTGCTTGACCATTACCAACAGTAGCAAGATCAGTGCCAGTATACTCTTGATGATCAGGTATGGTTGACAAATCAGGAGTAAAGTGATCGGTTGCTCCTGTGTCGGAGATCCAATAGGACTGATCTGAGTGCTGTGAGTTTGATGTAGCAGCCATTGCAGCAAGCTTAGAAGGAGGTTGTTTGCCTTGGTATGAGTAGTCCATACGGTGGTAACAATCCAAGGCTGCATGATCATTCTTGCCACAGATTTGACATGAAGGTCTTTGATTGTAGGACTGAGTTGGTGAAGAATTGTAGTGATTATTAAAACCACCTAGAGAACCTGCATTTCCACTTGAATTATTTCCAGCATTGTTATAACCTCCTCGGCCAGAATTGTTGTTAAAATTTCTGCCTCTACCGCGATTAAAACTATTTCTTCCGCAGCCTCTATTTCCTTGAGATGAGAACAGAGTATTGTTACGGTTTGCATTGGCAAGCATTGCCATGTGAGCATGTTCTTTAGAAAGATCAATAGTGCTCTTGAGCGATTGCTCTTCTGCAGTGAGCAATACATGTATATCCTCAAAACTTGTAGCATCATTCCGAGTGCGTATAGCAGTGCCGAAGGCATGATACTCATGAGGAAGGCCGTTGAGCACAATGTGGAGGATTTCTTCATTATCGATCTGAACACCAACTGCACCAAGACGATCTCTTGTGTCTTTGATCTTCTGCAAGAAAGAGTTTATAGAGTCTGTGGATTCCATCTTGATATTGTGTAACTCCATTTTCAGATTAAGGATATTTGATCGAGAAGACGAAGTGTATCGCTTTTCCAAAATGGACCATACGCCATGAGCAGTGGTTTGTCCAACAACCAGAGACAAAGCTGTTGGTGAAAGAGTGGAATTGATCAAAGTTAACAGACCTTGATCTCGTGAAATCCATTGTTGATACAATGAATTTTCTTGAAGAGAACCATTGCTGTTCTGTAAGTACTTAGGAGGACATTGTTGAGTTCCATCAACGAAGCTAAGCACAAAATAGGCTTTGAGTATGGATGTAATCTGGTATTTCCATAGCACGTAATTGCTATGATCTAGTTTGACAGAAACTAGATTCGAGATGTTGGATAAGAGAATCATTGGTGTTTGAGTGGAGGTGAGAGTAGGTGAGCCAGTATTGGTTGAGGAAAAGGAAGAAGATGAGGAAGCCATGGAAAGATCTTAGAAGGGCTCTGATACCATGAAAACTTAGGGAAAGCTATGAAGTATTACTGTATGTAAGCAAAAGACAGGGAGGGAAATGAATGAACGTGTATGAATTTTGTATTATCTTGCATACCTTGTACAGAGATTAGACTAGATATTTATAAGCTAGTCATTAGCTGTCATTAGCTGTTAACAGAGAGCTCTAACAGACTTTAATCAGTTATACTAAACTCCAATAATTACGGTAACTAATCCTGAGAGCACGTGAGAGTTCTTGCAGCTTCTCAAGTCTTCTGGAAGTCTTTAGAAGGGACTGGAGTCCACAACTGTGACGTGGAGATATTTTAGAGTTCTGCTGTTCTGCTTTTCACTTCTTTCCATTTGATTTTTCACTTTGTGTTAGGGCTAAAATTGAAACATGATTGAATGAGGTTAAAGTTTAAAATCATTCCATTTCGTGCTTACATTACACTTGCACTTTCTAGTTTATCATTCCTTTTGGTTTGAGCCTAAATTACTTATATTGTCTCAATTGCTTCTAAAAATTAATATGTACAATATACCCATGTTACTTAGAAATATACCCTAGTTGGTGCTTGACTATGTTGTATGAACACCATCTTCGAATGTGGAATGGAATGGCTTAAAGAAAAAATGTGAATAAATTTCACAAAAGACGTAATAGGTGTAGGCAAGGTTACTTGAAATTAGGCATTTATGTATCACCTCACTCACATGAACCCTAGGGGGATATCTTAGATGAGTCTAATGCTTGGGCAACCATAGATTCAGTACAGATTTGGGAGAGACCAAATCGACTATTACCTTTATTGTATAAATGTCATGAGGTATTATGATGTGTTGATGTTTGCATTGATAGACTATTAACTTATCTCCATAGGTTCTCGTTTGTTGAGCATTGAAAACGTGTGGGGTTCATAGTTACTCTAATCAATCAGGATTTTTAAGGATGGACATGGTGTGGAATATGTGCTAATCAGATAAATAATTGGTTGGTTTCTTTTTATGCCTTGCATTGCACAGGAGGCTTGAGTTATGAATGTTTTTAAGATTTGTCCCTAAGCCTACTGTGAGGTGTATTCAACTGTAAAGTTTTGATAGATACAAGGTGGATTTTGTCAAAATAGTATTGCAGATTGTGGAATGGGATGAGATGCTGGCTCTTGTACGTTATATTGTGTATGGTGTATTGTGTATAAATTGTTGGAGTTAAAATGAAATATTGGGTAAGGATAGGAACTCTAATCTGAATCATGTAGGATCGAAATCCCCAAAATTAATTTGAGATTTATGATGCTTGTTGTTATTCATTGAGCGCTTGGTGTTGGGATAAATTCCTTGTGTTATGGTTATGTAATATCCCTCTAAAATTAGAGTTTTAACCTTTTTCCTTAGATGGTTGCCTTGAGTAGGAAGGTTTAGGGTTGATTTATAAGCTTAAGCTAATAGTTTCAGTTGGCATGAAAATTCTAGTAATCTGAATTTTGGGTTGGCTGAAACTTTTGTGTCTACTTGAGAATTGGAAATTCTGATTTTTATCTTTGTATTAGGGCTGAAATTGATGGTTTAAACAAGAAAATATGATTTGGCATTGGAATTTTCTGACGTGTTTTGGGTGTAGGGCCGAAATTTCCAAATTTGAAACTACGGGTTATGATTTCATACAATTAGGATTTGGGGTTACACTAAAACCTCAATTTGAATTTGATCCCATTCATGTTTCGGTTTGAAACATAAGTCAAAATTGAGGTTATTTCTTTTTGTTCTTGCTTTTTGCTTCCAATGCCATAAGTTTCTGCCTAGCCTTAGATGGAATACACAAGAAGGCATGTAGATGAGTCCAATGCTAGGTCAACCTTAGATTGAGTACGAATTTGGGAGAGACCAAATTGGTGTGCTTGGGCTAATCTTGAATAGGATCTGTAATTTCCTTAGGGTCTAATTGCTTAAATCTTAGTTTTGATTGCACCTTATTGAGAAATTTTGATAGGGGAGTGTGAAAAAGACATATGGTGGCATATTAAGCAAAGAACATCATAGACAACACTCCCTCTCAAATAGGTGAGGAATGAGTGTTCCATTTTCAATATTATACAAGTAAGCACATGCATGTCATTTAACGATAGAAACTAAAATGACACAATAATAAACTGTTAAGAACTAAAATGATTAATTTAAAAAGTTGATGACTATTTTAATGGACCATTTTCTTTTGTAAATAACTATTTTTCTGAATTTGGAAACAACAATTTGACAGAAAGCGGGCACGTGGGACGCACGAGGCCGCTTTCAAATGATTTAACAAAATTCTCTACAAAAAAAAAAAAAAAAAAAAGATTTAACAATAAAATACTATATTTATCAAATAAAAATTTATTATAATATTTTGTAATCACAAATTAATAAATAAATAACAATTTAAAATATATTATAATTTATGAGAGATTAATATATAAAAAGATATGCATACAACCAACAAAGAATTAATAAAATAAATAATAAAATTTCATCACTTATGGCTGAAGGATTTGCACTCAGACTTGGATAAAGTTAAGCACAGTTGTTGCTCCATTTTTTAGATTATCAGCCCAAATCCTTCCCCTATGGTCCAATTTCGAACCTCTAGACCCAACAAGTAAAGGAAAGATGGGTTTGACCATATTAGCTAGCTTAGGTGCGGGTCCAAGCCCCCCTCCCCCCCGTTTTGATTTGTTTGTAATGTCTTGCACCTCTTATTTTTACCTTGTTTTCTTAGACAAAACGACAAAAGAGTACTAGTTTTCAATTTCTAGATGGAAGAAATTAGCTATAAGTAATCAATTCTAGGAGTCCCAAATTGAGCATCTTGCTTCTATATCCCTTGTTGCATTGAATTTAATTAGCAGCTATAGAATGGTAAAGGCCCAAAACGGGATTTATGGCTTAGGCATATATCCACTTTGTCTAGAATTTCAACTTTTAACCTTGTAATAATTAACTGTAGTCCCATTATATACTTTGAACCAGTCTTCTTAGGTGGGCTCCAACCCATACAAACGATGGTTTTGGTTTGATTAGCTCTGCAATACTTCGAACCTATATAGTGATTTTCTTAAGTTCGATATACGTAGCATTTTTCACTACTGCCAGAAAGACTTTGAAGCTTCTAAGTTCAGCCCAAACTAGGCCCAAAAAAAAGTTTTTTATTTTATTTTTATTATTATTATTCTTATTATTTTTTAAAAAATAAAAATTTGTAGAATTTTTTTTTTTGGGATAGAGTACAAATGATAGGGAACCAGACAAGTATGTAAGTTCCAACTTAGTTGGGATGTAGTAGTTATTACTTAACCTCTAGTGATGCAGTCCCTCCTCACTCCATAAATTATTCATTTACTTAACAATTATAAATTTTTTATTTTATTTTATTTCAATTAATAAATTTTTCTTTATTTGTTCATTATCCGATAATTTATGTTCAAGTATCTTGTTAAACTTGTTATAGGCATAGTTATCAGAATTTGGGTTTTACATAGAATTAATGAATGTCTCATGAATTGTAAGATTTTACTTTCCTTAATAAAAATGTAATTTTTTTTTCTAATAATTCAGAATTTATGTTAAAGAATCATCATAAAAAGGTAAAATTTGGCACAAATTACTTATAAAGGGTAATAACTATTAACCACTATAAGTACAAAATTACAAATACATGAAGAAATAACAAATAATAAAATAATTGCAAAAAAAAAAAAGTGCGATTCCACTATGATTCCACTCCAAGAAAAAAAAAAAAAATGATTTTGTACGATTCTACCCCTAGAATTATTCTGCTACAATCCATATCGATTTTAATGTGTAGTATTATAAAATCGTGATTTTGACAACAGAGGTTATAGGTTTTATAAATTGTAAATTATTAAGTTTAAATCTACAAGTATGGCTTTAACTTTGTGAGGTAATCTGCACCCATTGCTTAATAAAAAAAATTAAATCATGTGAGGAATTATTTTATTTGTATTTTTACTATTATTTTTTTAATTATAGAATTTACAAAAACCTCACTCATTATTTGTTTATAACCTTTTCCACAACTTCTTAGAAGGTCTCATTCATTTTCTTCGCTTGGGTAAAGGTGGACTCGCAAGTCTTTTTTAATAGATCTTAGAGCTTGGTCTAATTGACTAGAAAAAATAGAATTAACTTTATGGTATAGAGTTGTTCAATGTGAATGGAATCAATTTTTAGAAAATAAAAAGGCTAACATAAAAAGATGTGCTTTAAAAAGATCAAACATGACTTGTATTTAACAAATGTTGAATTATTGATCATTTAAATACTTCAAAGCTGTTTGGTCTTTTTAAAAGCATATTTTTGTTACTTTTTTATGTTACTGTGGAAATAGCACTCCCACTCACAATGAGGAATTGCTTCGAAAGTCTGAAACACCACGCCAAAGTCTAAGTCACGCCGACGAAAAGTAAAACAAGGAAAAAATGGGCATTGGTGAGTTTTTTGAAATAGTTTACAATTCTCGGCCCTTTCAATGCAAATATTGTCAGACAGTTCACATTGCTTTCAAAGAAAAGGGTGTACGCATGCAAGAAAGGAGGGTCCACAACTTTCTTCAAACCCACTAATAAAGGAGTTCGAGGCAAACGCTAACAAAAGGTTTAGATTTCTCGAGACAGAGAAAGAGGGTAACGAAATGTTTAGACTTTCTTCACACATACACAGAGTGAGACTGATCAGAGGAGCTGCTTGTAGTGTGAAAATGGGTTTAGAGGGGAATACAAAGAAGCGAAAACGAAGGGATGGGTATACGAAGAAGCATAAACGAAGGGATGGGAATACAAAGAAGCGAAGACGAAGCTCAAGTGCCGACACTGCTGGGAGCAGTTCATCGACCTCTGCCCCCGTCTCAGGAGGGGAATACGAAGTCTTTTTGAGTTTTAGAGGCAAAGACACTCGTAAGAGCTTCACCGATTACCTTTATCACGATCTTGAGTATGTGGGAATTCGCACCTTTAGAGACGATGATGAGCTTCGTGTGGGAGAAGAGATCGGCCCGGCGCTTCTCAAAGCAATCGAGGAGTCAAAAATCTCCATCCCAATCTTTTCCAAGGACTATGCTTCTAGTAAATGGTGCCTACGTGAGCTTGCCAAAATGGTGGAGTGCCATAAAACTATGAGACATAAGATTTTACCCATTTTTTACGACGTGGAGCCGTCCAATGTACGACATCAAACGGGAACTTATGAGAAGGCCTTTCGCCAACACCTAAAGCATTTCGATAAGAAGACTGTTCAGGGATGGAAAGAGGCTATGAGAGAGGTTGGAGAAATGAAGGGATGGGAATTAAAGAAAGAAACTAATGGGTAACTCACTCTTGCTACCTATTTTTAAAGTATGATTCAATTTGCCTTAATTTATTTCAGACTCAAATATTTGAAAAAAAAAAAAAAAGAACAATTCTTTACATTTTTGTGCTTGCAAATTTATTATAATAGTAAGTTTTGTGTATATTTATACTATAATGTAAAATTGAAACTTTTTTAATTTTTGGTTGACCTCATAATATTGTGCTATATAAGTTGTTCTCACAATTTTACACCCCATTATTTTAATATATATATATATATATATTTTAATTGAATTTAAATTTTATTCTATAATTAAATATCTCATTCAAATCTTGACACATTATATTTTCTTTAATAGAAATAATATATTGTTCCATATATATAAACATAATAATAACAAATGCCTAATACTATAATATATTTTATATATAAACACAATAATAATTAATGTCTTTTAATAATTATCAATTTTTCATATTTAGACAATATATAAAAAGACAGAAAAAATCATATTTAGACCAATAATTCTTTAGATTTAGATTTCATTTTAAATAATTTTTCCGTGCATCGCACGGGTTTACGACTAGTTATAAGTAAACCATGGGCTGATTATACTGTACAAGTGATATTCTAATCTATAATTTAAATTAGGCTAAATTGCATAATCACCCCATGGGGTTTTGATCATTTGCAAACTGACTCCCTTGAGTTTCAATTTTGCAATATAATCACATAGAGTTTTTTAATTGGTAAAATTGACCCCTCTAAATATAGTTTTTGTCAATTTTGCTATCAAAATTTGTCACATGCATTGCACTTGGGTTTATAATAATAAATTTTTACTAGCAAAATCGACAAAAAATGTACTTAGAGTGGTCAATTGCACCAATTTAAAAACTCTAGATGGTTATATTGCAAAATCAAAATTCCAAGGGGTCTGTTTGCAACTGACCCAAACCCCAAGGAATGATTATGTAATTTGGCCTTTAGACTAATAGCTTTATAGAGACTTGCTCTCTCTTTGCCTCATTGGATTTGGAGTGGAGTGGTTAGTCTTCTTTTTTTATTTTTTATTTTTTAGGTGATGTTTGGATCATCTACTCAAAATGGCTTTCTTGTATTCCTATGCAATAAAAGCATTCTCTAAAAAACCAGAGGTGTTTGGTTGGGATTTTACAAATTCTTATTTCAAGAGCAGAAGTCAAAATCCACATTTTTTTGAGATTTTGATTTTGGCTATAGATTTTGATTTTGCTAAAGCAAGTAGACCCACTTGGCAGGAGCAATTAATGCTCCAAGGACTCCATTTTTTGGCTTCCTTTTTCCGTTGAATTTTGTTTTCTTCTGTTCCAGTATTTTAAAATTTCAAGATAGAAAATCATAACACATAACTTACAAGAAAAAAAAAAAAAAAAATTCACAAATTAATATCCTAGATTTTTTTTTAAAAAGTGAAAAATAACAACAAATTCACCAATTAGATATCGAAAATCACGGTAAACACATGATAAAAAATCACAAAAAATAGCATACAAGAGAACAAAAATTAAAAAAAAAAAAAAAAAAAAATCACAAACCCACATGGTGTAAACCGATTACTCCCACCGTCGGCGATCCCACAATAAACTCACTACTCCTCACTGTCGGAGACACAAACCCACAAATCACACAGTTGAAAACCCCATATCATCGAATCGAATCGGTGACCCAAGACAAAGAAGCCACGAAAGAGAGATCGGGGGGATTGAGTGAAAACCCATTACATAAAATCAACAAAATCAATGCTCAAGTATGTACACTGTGTGGTCATGAGAGGGAGGTGAGAGGGATTAGGTGAGAAGCCAGAAATGAGGATGAGAGGTTGAGTGAGAAGCTTCTGGAGAGAGTATAGAGACGTTGAATTCACATAATTTCGTCCATGAATTTTATGTTTTAAAATAAAGAAAATAAACTAGAAAGAAATATTTTTCTGTTATTAAATTGGGTGTGAAATTTGGTTCAAAATTTCTGCTTTAACAAAGTAACTGAAATAAAATTTGCACAGTTTGACAATAACCCATTTCATATATGAGTGAATTTTGTGTGTAAATGTTATTGAATTTTATCCATAATACTACAATTCTACATTTAGAAATTGATTCGATATTTCTTAATCATATTGGTTATGATTATTGATGTACATTAATTGTCTCTACAATGACTTTTTTTTTCTTTGTGCTTTAGTATTGGTCTATTCTTCATCCCTTCAGGATAGCTATCTGCTATATATTCTGATGGTTAACTTGATTCTTTGGTTGAATGCTCAAGAAATTGATGGTGTGCTTGAATGTATAGAATCTTTGGTATTACTCAAATTTGCATGCTGGTGATTATCTTCATGTGATTTTGTTTTTAGTTTATAGAGTTAATAGGGGATTAAGTGTATTGACATAAATATATAAGGTGTTTGGAACCACTATTTTACAAACATGGGAGGCTTTACCAGACGACTTGACTCTATTTTAGTTAGGTAATATTTCAATTATATGTTACCTCCTTTCATGGTAGTGATAAACATTTAGGGAACATATTTCCAAAAATTTTAAAGAGATAGATGTCAATAACATAATTGGTTGAAAGCAATTTTTTTTTTTTTTTTAAATTTTTCCATCGAACATTATGTTTGTTATATTACTCTATTACATATATAGAATAATCTCCTGGATAGTTTAATTGAAGAATCTCATTTTACTATTGCTCAAACCCATTGGGAGATTGGTTCATCTGCATAGTTTCTTTGTCTTTTAACATGGTGAGATTGGTTTGATTGGAATGTGTTGGTTTTGGGGTTGAAAACAATACTAAAATAAAGGGTTACAACTTTGATTTTTTTATTTTTTATTAATTCAATAATTGGGAAAGGGGGAGGGGGGGTGTCAGTTGAACTACAAGATTTTTGGCTCAACTTGAAGTTTTTTAGTTATTGATGTTTGAGAAAGACAAGGTGCCTAAAAACATAACCATTCTCAAACCCACCAAGAGGTATGGTTCGTCTACATAAAACGTGATTGAGTTATAACTTTTTAAGAGATAGATGCAGGTGTCTAAATACATTTATTTTGAAGGAATTTCATTTTGGTATGATTGATTGAGTTTATATAATAATTAATACATATAAATAAGACCACAAAAGAGTTTTGTGCATAATTTCATTATATATATATATATATATTAATTAATTATTGTATCTTTATTAAAAACTTCTGTGCATCGCACATGTTTGCTACTGGTTACATAAAAGTGGGGATTGATCCATTTGTAGAGTGTCAAATAAAATAAAATTTATTGGAACTATGTACTAATTATTTTTTGTGTTTTTTTCCTTTGGTATCAATTATATTTGGCAGGCATGAAGGAGAACTAGTAAAGAGAGTTATTGTTTCAAAGGTTTTGTTAGAGTTAAAGAAGAATTACATGGTTGTAACTGACAATTTGGTTGGAATTTATCATCACGAAGAAGAAATGACAAAATTATTAGATGTTGACTTCAATGGTGTACGTATTGTTGGAATTCATGGCATGGGTGGTATTGGCAAAACAACTATTGCAAAGGTCATCTACAACAAATTCTCTATGCACTTCGAATGTTGTTGCTTCCTTCCAGATGTTCGAGAAACGTCACAACAACACAATGGTCTTCTTAGTTTGCAAAATCAACTTATCTCTAAGATCCAAAATCAACTCGCTACTCATGTTGATGAAGGAATCAACATGATTAAACGCATATTTTGCAATAAAAAAGTTTTCATTGTTTTTGACGATGTTGATGACAAATCTCAATTTGATAAGATTGTAGGAAAGCGTGATTGCTTTGGTTTAGGAAGTAGGATCATAGTTACAACAAGAGACAAACATGTTCTGCTTCTGCTTAAAGCGAATGGAATTTATGAACCCCCAATCATGGAACTTTGTCATTCTCTTCAACTATTTAGCAAGCATGCCTTTATGAGGGAGTCTCCTCCAGAAGACTATCAAATTATCTCCAAAAGGGTTGTATCCACTGCTGCAGGGCTTCCTTTGGCTCTTGAGATTATAGGGTCATTTTTGTTTGGTAAGGAGAAAGTAGTATGGGACGATACATTTAGGAAGCTAAAAGTAATACCTCATTACAGTGTCCAGGAAAAGTTGAGAATAAGTTATAAAGCATTAGATAACTCTCAACAACAAATCTTCCTTGATATTGCATGTTTCTTCATTGGAGTGGACAAAAGACTTCCTTTCTACTTCTGGGATGGCTGCGGATTTTTTCCAATAAATGCTGTTGAAGTCCTTCAACTCAGGTCTCTTGTGAAAATGGGAGATGATAATATTCTAAGGATGCATGATCAACTTAGAGACCTCGGTCGACAAATTGCCTGTGAGAAAAATCTAAACGACCCAGGGGAGCATAGTAGGTTGTTTACAAATGACAAAGCCTTGGGTGTGTTGAAGAATGGGAGGGTAAGATTCGATTGCATCATGAATTTTACCCTCATTGTTTAGCATTTTTCTTATTTCCACATTCGTATACTATAATGCAAGCGAGGAACGTGAGTTAGTAGTAGGATTATTTTAGTCATTTCAATATTTGAAGCAAATACCAAAACTTTGTTTTTGAGAGACCAGACGTGGGTCTTCCTGGATACTTATTTTTTGGACTCCATAAATCTTATTTATATATTTATTTTAGAGTTTTCTGTTGGCAGGGAACAAGAAATGTTGAAGCGCTCAAACTTAATTGTTTTATAGAAAGGCAGAGCCCCTACCGTTTTACAGCTTTGGACTTTAAGGAACTAAGAAATCTAAGGTATCTTCGAGTGGATTATGCTGACCTTGATGGAGATTTTACGGGTATTTTTTTTAATTTAAGATGGCTTCAGTGGTGCAATTGCCCAAGACAATTTAGTCCATCCAATATTGATCTAAAGAATCTAGTCATTCTTGATCTATCAAATAACAATCACCTCAAAGATGATTGGGACGGCTGGAGTCAAATCAAGGTCTCTAAAAATATCTTTATTTATTTTATTTTTTCCCCTTTTGTAACATCATTTACTTTTTGAAAATTGATATTTTGTAATTATTTTCTTGTTTTACAGATGGCAGAAAGGTTAAAAGTTTTAAATCTCTCAAGTTGCAGTGGCTTAACCAAAACTCCTGACTTTTCAACATTAACAGCTTTAGAGATATTGAATCTTTGAATGTGTGTAAATTTGGTTGAAATTCACCCATCAGTTTGGAAGCTAAAAAATTTGAGAGTGCTTGACATTTCAGGAATTGGCCGTTTCACTGACATAAGGTCCATAAAGTTTCCTGATGAAATTGGAAATTTAGAGAAGCTTGAAGAGATGGATGCCTCATTTAGAAGTGATTTGCATGGGGAAATTCCTAGTAGTATTGGGGGACTATCCTCTCTGAGAATCTTGAGATTAGATTTTACCAACATATATAGCCTACCAACGAGCATTTGTGGGCTTTCTCGCCTTGAGACCCTTGATTTACTCTGTTGCGATAAGCTTCAATTGCTGCCAGATGAGCTTCCTTCTAGTTTAACGAGTCTACATGTCACATGCCAATCAATGGAGACATTCCCAAGTCGTCTTTCCAACCTGATCAATTTAAAGAAGTTAGTCTTTGAGTCTTGTGTGAATCTGGTGGAAATCACTAGAGATATTCGGAAATTATCCCAATTGGAGACCTTGTCCTTGAAGTACTGCGACAAATTGAGAACCCTACCAGTAGAGATTGGTGCCATTTCTCGGCTCAAGGAACTTCAACTACTTAGCTGCGGCAATCTTCAATGTATCCTGGCGCTTCCTCCAAGTTTATTTAAAATAGGAGTTCAATATTGTCGATCCCTAGAAAGATTACCAGATTTGTCAAATTTGAAAAATTTATCATACTTAACACTTACACAGCTTGATAAGCTAAGGGAGATTCCAGAACTCGGGGAGTTAGAATATTTGTACATTGCTCGCTGTAAATCCCTAAAAAGATTACCAGATCTGTCAAATTTAAAGAAGTTACGAAGAATAAATATATCTGATTGTGAATTAGAATTGGTGTTATCTGGGAAATTAGAATTGTTGATGTCATTGGATATATCTGATTGTGAATCCCTAAAAAGATTAGATGTGTCAAACTTGGGGATGCTAAAAGATCTAAAGCTTTATGGATGCCAGAAGTTAGTAGAGATTGAGGGCCTTGGGGTTTTGAAATCCTTGAAGACACTGGACGTATCAGGTTGCACATCCTTGGAGAGACTAGATTTGTCAAGCCTGAAGAATTTAGAGGAATTAAAAATTCTTCATTGCAAGAATTTAACTGAGATCCAAGGACTAGAGGAACTGAAATCCTTGAGATTCTTGAACGTGGCTGGATGCAAGTTGATTGAAAAATTACCTGATTTGTCAAATCTAAAAAAATTAAAAATTTTAATAGCTTTTTTCTGTGAGAAACTAACTGAGATCCGGGGACTGGAGGAATTGAAATCTTTAAAATTGTTGGACATCTCTGGATGCAAGTCAATTGAAAGATTACCGGATTTTTCAGACACAATGATAGATACGGATTCATATATGGCAAAGAAATGGGAGGCAGAGGGATGGGATGGATGGCTGGAGGAATGGTTAGGAGGGGAGCCAGAGGAATGGTTTGGATGGGAGTCAGAGGAATGGGAGGTATATCTCAATTTGCTGTTGAATTACTGTTTTCTCATTGCAAGAAGGATTTTCATCGATTGCTTGCTAATTATCTTTTCTTCCTGTATTCGTTATTCAGCCTCACAGTCCCAGTTCCAGTTCCAATTCCAGTTCCAGTTCCAGTCCCAGATAAATAACAGTATGTGTGCAATTATCGCCCAATTCAATATATATATATATATATATATTTGCATTGTCCCTTGTGTGGTGAGCCCACTTGTTATGATGGGTTGATGAGACATCCTTGTCCTTGCATTGAAGTTGTCATATTTGACTTTATCTTTTAGCCATAGAATGCGATATCTTGCTTCTGCGTTTATAATTTATGTTTGCTTATAATGGGAACAAAATTTGCAGCCCAACCATTTGTTAATTTGTTGCAATGAAATGTTATGATATGGTTTCTTTATTTACTTAAGCTTTGTTTTGTTAGAGCTATCTTTAGCTGAAAGAAAGTTACTCAAATTGCTGGATTTTTATCCCTACGTAGCTGCTGCTTGCTACATTGTGTTAAATTATACAAAATTCTTATATGTATGGCCCATCTCGAAAATATCAATAAAGTACACTTTTAAAAACTCCTTACATCATACATCTGCTGTATGATGGTGTTTCGATCAAGCTATAGAAGATTGTAGGGTCGTGAATCTTGATAAAGTAGTCAATTTCCATATGAAACAACATTGCTGAAGCACTTTTGAGGTATTTTCATTTCATTTCTTTCTCACATTTCTCAGCATCTGACAACTTGAAGTACCGTTTCATCAGTTTTTGCTCCCTCAACTTATAGGCTTTTTTTTAATAATCTCCAAAATTTATTCTTTTCCTTTTTCGGGGTTGAGTCTCATATTTTCCTTCCCACATCCCCCTTCTTTATATGTGTTATTGGACTCAGAGGTTCTCCTAAAATATGTTGCAATATCTGAATGTGAGCTTTGATTCAATCGATAGGGTGATGGAATCTCTTGAAGTTAAAACTATTCTTTACTTCGTAATTTTTTAGAGCTATGTAATTTTTAAGTTTGGATCAGTTTAATTTGTAAAATATATGGGGACCTTCTATCCTCATTGGTTGATGTTGGGTTTTTGTTTTTTCTTGGATTGTAGCTGATCAGATAAATAGAGGATTGACTCTTGGTTCTTGCTAACAATGGGGCTGCATGTACAATGCATGTAGTGCAGTCTTTTTCTCTTGGTGAGCATTGTTTAAGACTTGTTTTTAGGCTTGCTAGTCCATTCAAAGGAAAATTGAATTTCCTAGCTAGGAAGGTGCTCCATGGCATCTAGCTACTACAATTGACCACATATTGGATATTGTTTGCCCTGCTAACTACTGTATAACTATATCCCTAGTTGTGCCGATGTGGAAGCAAATTTTCTCAATAGATCAGGTGCTTCCGGTTTTTGTTTAAACATATTTTTATTGGTGAATTAAATTAAATTTTCTTTGCATATAGTATGTTCAATATAATTAATTTCCTCTGGTTCCTGTTTAAATTTATTTTTATTGATGAATGACCTTATATATGAAACACTTATCTATCTTCTTACCCATTGCTCATGGACCGAATTCAATGTTAGAAATAGTATTAATGTGGAATAACTAGAAAAAGCTGTTGTTGGAATCCTAACATTTCTTTGGATTTATCATCTATGTTCTCTGCCAAACTAACTAGATCTATCTATTATACCATACTTTGGACATAGGGTGGTTATGTTCTATCTGATCTATTTTCAGTCTGCATTTATATTTGATTGTTACTCGTGCCAATCATCTAAAACATCTATGTATTGTAATCTCATAGGATGAGAAGGATAGGTGGATCCGAGAGCTATTTTCCGAGCTGCAATGTGCAAACCAAAGGTTGGCAGTATGACGAGAACAAATACATACATTTATGACATATATCGAGTAACACACCCAATGCCTATCAAGAGCAGCTGAAGATGTAGTTTACATTAGTTTTTACTGTAAATAATGTGTGATTTGTATATTGTCCCTACATTCTAAACGCCAAAAATATTATTTTTTCTTTCAGTTTTTTAAAACAAGTAATAGTTGGTAATGCCAAACGTTTTCTTGACATTACACCTTCTTCCATAACAAAGTCACTTGATGCTATTGGGAATTTAGAGAAGCTCACGGAGATAAATAGCACATGTTATTATTATTTGTAAGGGGAAATTCTTAATTTAATGAGACTATCCTCTTTCAGATTGTTGAGATTAGCTCTTACCAAGATTCGTAGCCTACCATTGAGAATTTGTGGGCTCTCTTGCCTCCAAAACCTTGATTTATTCAACTTTGAAGAGCTTTAATCACTGCTAGAGTTTCCCTTTAGTATAGTGGAAATTCATAGAGATATTGGGAAAATATTCGGAGATCTTGACCTTATCCACAACCAAAGAATAGCATATACTGGATAGTGGAAATGCATCTCTATTTCTTTTTAAACGCACGTATGGTCCAACATAGTATTGAAGTCGATCCCAAAGCTGATATTAAGGTTTTGTTAAGTTAAATCAAGTTGGGGATATGTCGTTACTCTTCGAGTACATTATGTACTTAATCTTTCAATCGTCACCATAAATAATATAAAATATAGTGCAAGGTGAAGCAATTGAAAAAAAAATTTGTGAATGGAAAGAGAAGCTGATTTCAACATATCACCTATAAAAAAAGGACTTAAGAAAATTTGTTTTGTGTAGAAAATCTAAATCTAGTGATGATGGAATATATAAAAGAGAGATAGAGAGCGAGAGAGGAAGAGAATGGAGACTAGGGTTTTCAAGTGGTTCGGTTATGTGAGCCTACGTCCACAGGATGTAGCCAATGGGCTACATCTTTATTAATATTCTCTCTTTGATATTTTTTGATGATTACAATGTGTTATGAGGTATCCTATTTATACATAGGACTACTAACACAACTTTCCTATCTAACCTATGTGGGATTCCTTAACATTCCCCCTCAAACTCAAGGCGTAATTTTTTTAATGTAGCCTTTGAGTTTGGTTACAAAAGAATAGCTCAAATATCTTGGCTCAACTCGGCTTGGCTGGTATCTCAGCTCGATGGCTCGAATCTCGGCTCAGAGGCTTGGTGGTTTGGATTTTGGCTTGGCAACTTCGATCTCAGCTTGGCTTGGTCGAATCATGACTCAATGGCTCAAATCACGACTCAGTGGCTCAGAGGCTCGGATCTTGAAATGATCTTAGCTCGGGATCTCAGCTCAATGGCTCGATGGCTTGGCTTGATCTCGGCTCATGAAGATAGAATCAAACAATTATCCCACAAAAGTTTTTTTTTTTTTTTTTAATTCAAAATTTGAAATTTGAATGTGTTTTTTTTTTTTTCCTTAGTGGTCAATACTAGTTTCTTTTTCTTTCTTTCCCCCTATCTTCTTCTTCCTTTTTTTTTTTTTTTCTCATGCACCACCGCAGCACCTTGGTTCTTCTTTCTTCTTCGTTTCTTTTTTTTTTCTTCACGCACCAACACAGCACGTTCGTTGAAGGATAACTTCTCAAAAATAACTTCCCGTGTTTTTTTTTTTTTTTGGTGAAGGTGAGGCAGAGACCTTTTCTTTCACGCTATTCCCTGTGGCTGGCCTTTCTCTGTTTTGCTGCTCCTTTTGGCAGAGAAAACCGCCCCACTTTTTTTACTCATTAACCAGCTTCTTCTTTCTTCTTCAAGAATTTTCTTTCTCAATTTTTTTTTTTAAGCCATAGTCAACTAAACAATTGAAGCAGCAAAACTATGATAAGATAGAGATCTCAGATCACCTTTGAATGAACAGATCTAGGGATCTGGCGCGTTGCCATTGATGGTGGTGCAGTGGTGTGGCCAGTGAAGGCTGCAAACAGTGAGAGAAGAGCTCGGCGGCGCTTGTAGATGCCCACGTTTTCACTAGACTATGGTAGATAGAAAGGGCCCATTGGACCATCTGCCGTGAGCCTAAAAAAGGGCAAGTAATAGTGCAACATGAGAAAAGCCCAAGATAGAGTGACCTGCAATGGGCCCAGAGGACATTGGGTCATTCCAAGGAAAAGCAATCTGCTGTAAAGCCCAGAAAACACTGGGTCACTCCATCTGTCATAGGCCAAATATAACAAGACCAGCCCATAAGAAGCCTAAGGAGGAATTTAGCTACTAAACGCCAAAAGACAATCTCATCTCTTATAAGTGGGGACCATCATCTTGCCCCTTAAAAGAATAAAGCACAGAAAAGCCAAAGCAAAAATCTTCTGGAACAAATCTTGAGAAAAAGCCACTATTCACCATCTCCTTGGGGCAGCAAACCCACGCATCCTGACATTAATGACCGTTGCCCAGCTCTTTCTACATAGCAGACAAGGAAAATAAATAATGACAGATTCACAAGAAAGGAAAGATCTCCACTAGAGGCAAAAGGGTAACCTGAAGGCAACGTAAATGAAGGAAGCGCAGACCAACTCGATGGTGACTGCTGCACGGCAGACAAGGGAAAAAACAACGGCAGATTCACAAAGAGAGGAATCTCGACCAAAGGGAAGAAAGTTAGTATGACAGCAATATAAATAGAGGCAACTAGAGGTAGCACAGTCATCAAAACCCAAAACCTAGGGTGACTGCTACCCTTTCTACACGGCAGACGAAGAGATAAGCAACGACAAATTCACCAAAATAGAAGGGTCTCAGTAAGAGGCAAAAAGGCGTCCCAAAGGCAACATAAACAAAGGTAACACAGTCACCAAAGCCCAAACCTATGGTGACTGCTACTAATCTTCATTAGGAGACTGAAGGGGGTTTTGGTTTGGAGGTAGGGGGATTATTTCCTTAAAAGGTATTGAAGTCTGCTGCACAAGTGTATCATACCCGTTGGGGGGCATGAACGCAGGTGACCAGCAAACCTCAAATACCTTAATGAAAACATGTACAGAGCAACTTTTATCATAGAGTCAACCCTAAAATCAGTCTTTCACTGATTTAGCCTGCGACGATATTTTTATCCTATCGAGAAACACGATCAGTTCATTGTTATTGGAGGGATTAAGGAAGAACACCATTATCCAAGAGTTAAGAGGATGGTCAGGTCAAAACCAGGAACTCCGTGGATTACTGCAGACCACTATAAAAGGAAAAGAAGCAGCACTATGAAGGACAACCCTTCTCCAACCAAAAAAAACAACCTTTCAACTTTTCAACCCTCAGCCAAACAGAAACCCTAAGTCAAAAGACAAGAAGAAGAAAAAGATCAATCTCTTGTCACACCAAAACATTCCTTACCAAACTCCATGAAAACAGTCAAATCCCCATGACATACACCACATTACTAATCCTTTCAAAAGATCCCCAAGCAACCTACTCCATGATACATGTTTTTCAAGGAATAATCCTCCCCCTTTCTCACCAAACTCTC